>REGO01000053.1:2103-66799 GCA_010120015.1 Rhombomys opimus
ATCCAGAATATCAACATTGAGGCTTCCTGGGTGAGAAGGCACAACCTGTGAGCTAAGACCATTTGGACCCATGTCCCCAGTGGACTTCTCTGGGGACTGACACTGTCGAACATTCAATGCCCCTGAACTTCCCCTTGATGGGCTCCCTCCTCCCTTCTCGATGGATGTCTGCAGTGTTCAGGGCTCCTAGCACAGAATTCCCTTCTCTTTACCTGAGATAATGAAGGCAGGCCTCACACTCCCTCAGTGGCAGGCTGCTAGCCAAACAGGCTACCGAGATACCCTGGGCCACACAGGTCCCTGGCTGCCAAGGGCCTCCCAGAAGGCATCTGTAGTGGCAGCCTCCACTTCTGCCTCTATGGCTGGGTTTCCAGCTGGCTGCTACACCAGGCTCCAAGTTCTGTAGCTGCAGCACCACTGAGCTGATGGAGCTCTTACACATGCATTTGACCTGGTAGACCCAAATCTAAGAGTAGAGAACAGGGAAACACCTGTACTATCCGATTTGACCTGCTAGAGGGTGAGTGTGCCTTCAAATGAGTACATGCAGAGCCCCAGACCCAAGGTCCCTCTACACTAGCTGCCAGACATCAGATCCCTCCCACCCACACTTCTGTGTGGGCAACATGGTGATTCTTGGACAGCTTTCTCAACATTGATTCCCCCGGGCTGTGGCTTTACCAGTGGAGTCCAGGCAAACAACTCCCATAGCTCACAAAGATCTGAATACCAAAAGGACAGTATGGCAGGCCTGTATGCCACTGAGGTATTTAAGGAATCTGTGCCTGTACATTGTACCTAAGAACATCACCAGCGTCAACATGCCCTCCTATGCCTTCACCTACCCGACATTCCAGGAATCTACACTCTCTAGCACCCTGTTCCTTCAAGGAACACTTCCAACAAACATGCACGCTTGCTCACCTGCACTCGTGCATCTGCACCTGAGGACCTAACTACTCTAGGTACAGCTGAAATACCAATGCACACTCTCAAACGAGTGCACCTCTCTTATCTTCCTGAAGAATACTCCAGACAACAGAGAAAGATGGACACAGTCTGATGTGCAGACTCCAGGAACAGTGAAGGGTACAGATAAGCAGATGGCCAGAGAGTGGCATAAGAACACACCCAACAAAATTCAGGATTTCATGTCTTTACAAGAAACCCCCAAAATCAATGGATATTTCAATTCATCAAAACAAAGGAAAATGATTTTAAAGCTGTACTTATCCAGTTATTAGAGGCACATAAAGAGGAAATGAACAAATCTCTCAAAGAAATAGCCACACAAGTGGAGGCAAATAAGAGGAAATGAACAAAGTGCTCAAAGAAATACAGGCAAATACAGCCCAACAAATAGAGGCACAAGTAGAGGCACAATTAGTGGTCTATAGAGAGGAAACAAACCAAAAAATTGAGGCCATCATAGAAAGACAGAAATCCACATTCAAACAGATGAAGGAAATGCTGCAAGACATTAAAACAGAATTAAGAAAACAGAGAAAACACAGAGAAAACCCTGGAGCTGGAGAACTTAGAGAAAAGATCAGGAAACACAAAGGGAAGCATCACCAACAGAAAACAAGAGATAGAAGAGAGAATCTCAGCTGCTGAAGATACCCTTGAAGAAATTGATACATCTCTCAAGGAAAAAGTAAAATCAGAAATGTTTCAAACACAAAACATCCAAGAAATCAAGGATGTCATGAAAGGACAAAATGTAAGAATAAAAAGAATAGAGGAAAAAGAACATACCAGCCTTCAGGTCCAAAAAATATTTTCAAGAAAATCAGAAAAATTCTTAAAAAAAATAACAAAATCCAGTTTTCCACACTAGATATATCCTAATAAATTGGTAAAGAAAAATTGGAAGAAAGTCCTTCATCTGATGATATTTGAAGGTCAACAAATGTTCTGCATAGTAGAATCTACATAAAGTTGCATAAAACATCACATCTGAAAGGTTTACATTTTGTTCATTTGCTTTAGATTACATAATGTTTAGCAAAGGGCAAGGAAGTAACCCTGCAAGTTAAATACCAAAATATTTAACTTTGTATTTGTCACAGGTGAAGAGGGGTTTATGTCTTACTTCCTCATCTAACTGTGAAAAACAAAGAGGAAAGAAAAGAAACAACCCAAATAACAAATATGCTAGTCCTCTAAATAGAGAATTCTTAATTAAAAAACGGGAAGAAATACCTAAAATATTGCTTGACATCCTTAGCAATTGGGGAAATGCAATTGAAACAACTTTGAGGTTTCATCTTATTCATTCAGAATGGTTAAGATCCACCAAAGCTGACAATATTGTGGATAGAGAGGATCACTCATTCATTGATGAAAATAATGCAAATGGCTAAAGCCACTGTGGGAGTCAGCATGGTGTATGGTAAAAACTACTAAACTGTGTACATCGTATGATCCAGTTGTATCACTCCTAGATATATGCCCAAAGGAACAGACATAATACTCCATAGATACTTGTTGAATGATCTTCATTACTGCTCTATTCACAATAGCCAGAAAAGGAAATAACCTAAAAGTGATTTAGTAGATGAATGGATAATGAAAATGTGTTGCACATACAGAGTGAAATACTATTCAGCTATAAAGACAGGATTCTTTCCATAAAAGACCATACTGAGTCTAGTAGGAAACTCTTAGATTTAGTAAACACAAGAAAGTTACAAGGTACAAAATTAACATATATAAAAACAGCTTTTGTTATAATAATAGTTTACTCTCTGAGAAATCAATTTAGAGAAAAATATTCTATCACAAGTAACTCCCCTCACATTGAAGTATTTAGGAGTATATCTAACCAAAACAGTGAAAGACTTCTATAATGAAAATTTATAGGTACTGGAAAAGGAAACCACAGAAGATAATAGAGTATGAATAAATACGCCATGTTACTGGATTGGCAGCATTTACATTGTGAAAATTTCTGTATTATCTAAATTAATTTAGAGGATTAAAGAAATAACTACAAAAATTCTCATGTCGTGTTTCATAAGTTTAGAAAAAAACACTATGAGAATTGCTGCAAATTATACTATAAAAACAGCCTGGTACCAGTATTATAAACAGACTGCTGGATGAATAGGATAAAATAGAAGAACCAGAAAAAAATGGCAAAAATATGTCCACTTAATTTCCACAAACACAACAAAAATATAATTGAAGTGAAAATAGACATTTCAACAAATGATGGTGGCAAAACAGGACGTGTACATGAGAAAGATGACATTTGATGAACATATTTTATCTTGTAAGTAAATCAATTTAAAATAGATCGAAGACTTAAATGTAAACCCTAAAACAGAGAAAAAATTGCAAAGAAAGTCTAGGAGATGTTCCTGAACATAATGGAGTGAACATAGATTTTTTTATATACAACATCAAACAGTACATGAATTAATACCAATCACCACCAGATGAATACATAAAAATAAAAAGTTATTTCTGAAACAAGGGAAACATTCAGCAAAGTAAACAACCCACAGTCTAGGAGAAAATTTCTTATGAGTTGTCACTTAGCAGAAGCTTATACTCAGGAGTTTACAGTGACTTGAAGACATTAAATAGCAGCAAAATCAAACCACCTGTAATCAAGTAAACAGCAGAGATGCATAGACACTTCGAGAAACAGAAACACAGATTAACAATAACTAATTCTTAAAATGTTCAGAATCCCTAGTCATTGTAGAAATTCAATGTAAAACTGCTTGGAGATATTACCTCCCTCAGTCAGCATGACTGCCATAACAAGTCTGACAGTAAATGTTCAAGAAAATGTGGAGGGATGGTAACACTTACTCACTTTAGAGTACATAAATGAATTCAGACCTTGTAGAAAACAGTCTAGAGATTTAGTATAAAAAAAAAAGCAGAAAGAAAAAAGAAAAAAGAAAAAAAATAGAACTATAATGTTACCAGATCTTCCAGTCCTGGGCAGATACTCAGAGAACTCCATACCCTACCATAAATATGTTTGCATCCCATGTTTATTACAACTTCATTAGCTATAGCAAAAACCTGGAATGAGCATAGTCCAATATATGAATGAACTGTAAAATTCTGGCACTCACACACACATACATAAATACACTCACTTACAAATAGTATTTAGCTTAAAAATGTTTTATATGCATGTTGTAATAAAAATTATTTTAAGTTACTCCCCAGTAGTCTTTAGCTTAAAATTAAAATGGAAAACAACTACACCTGAGAAAACATAGGATAAAGATAATTTCCGAACAAAAATTAAAAGAAAGCAAGCAATGAATCACAGTAAGACCACCAACTCCACAATAAAAGAAACCAACGTTCATTGGTCAATATTATCTATCAAAATCCATGTACTCATCTCCCCAATAAGAAGACACAGACTAACAGAATGATTGTGGAAACAAGATGCAACATTCTGCTGCATCCAAGAAACACCCCTCTGCAACAAAGATAAACACTACCTCAGAGTAAAAGGCTGGAAAAATGATTTTCAAGCAAATGAACTCAGAAAACAAGCTTGGGTAGCTATCCTAATATCTAATAAAATAGACTTTCAACTAAAATTAATCAAAAAAGATGAGGAGGGGCACTACATTCTCATTAAAGGAAAATTCCATCAGGAGAACATAAAAATTTTGAACATCTATGCTCCAAATACAAGAATACCTACATTTGTAAATGAAACATTATTAAAGCTGAAGTCACACATCGATCAGAACACCTTAATAGTGGGAGACATCAACACTCCACTCTCACCAAGGGACAGATCATCCAGACAGAAGCTAAACAGGGAAATAAGGGCACTGATAGAGGCCCTAAATCAAATGAACCTAATAGATGTCTACAGAACTTTTCACCCAAATTCAAAAGTGTATGGCTTTTTTTCAGCACCTCATGGAACCTTCTCCAAAATAGACCATATAGTTGGTCTCAAAGCAAGCCTCAGCAGATACAAGAAGACTGAAATAATCCCTTGTATCCTATCTGACCACCATGGTCTAAAACTGGACCTCAACAACAACAGAAATAGCAGGAAGCCTACACACACATGGAAACTGAGCTTCTTGCTACTCAATGATGACTGGGTTAGGGAAGAAATAAAGAAATTAAAGACTTCCTAGCATTCAATGAAAATGAAGGCACAACATAACCAAACTTATGGGACACAATGAAAGCAGTTCTAAAAGGAAAGTTCATAGCACTAAGTGCCTTCAAGAAGAAATTTGAAACATTGCATACAAGCAACTTAACAGCTCACCTGAAAGACCTAGAAAAAAAAAGAAGAGACACACCCAAGAAGAGTAGATGGCTGGAAATATTCAAGCTTATGGCAGAATTCAATAAATTAGAAACAAATAAAACAATTCAAAGAATTAATGAAACCAAGAGCCGGTTCTCTTAGAAAATCAACAAGATAGACAAGCCTTAGCCAATCTAAGTAAAAGGCAGAGAGAAACTGTCTGAATCAGCAAAATCAGAAATGAAAAGAGAGACATAATAACAGACACTGACGAAATCCAAACAATGATTAGGTCTTACTACAAAAGTCTATGCTCCCCCAAATTTGAAAATCTAAATGAAATGGACAAATTTCTAGATAGATTACACTTACCACAATAAAATCAAGACAAGGTAAAAAGATTGAATAATCCTATATCCCCCAAGGAACTAGAAACACTCATCAAAGGTCTCTATTCCAACAAAAGCCCAGAGCCAGATGGTTTCAGCTCCGAATTCTACCAGACCTTTAGAGAGAGCTAACTCCAATTCTCTTCAAACTATTCCACAAAATAGTAATAGAAGGAACATTACCAAACTCATTCTATGAAGCCACAGTCACCTAGATACATAAATCATACAAAGACCCAATAAAAAAGAGAACTTTAGATCTATCTCTCTTATGAACATTGATGTAAGAATACTCAACAAAATACTCACAAAGCAAAGCCATGAACACATAAAAGATATCATCTGCCATGATAGGCTTCATCCAAGGCATGCAAGGGTGGTTCAACATACGGAAGTCCATCCATGTAATCTATCATATAAACAAACTGAAGGAGAAAAACCACATGATCATCTCCTTAGATGCCAAAAAAGCATTTGACAAAATCCAACACCCATTCATGTTTAAAGTCTTGGAGAGATCAGGGATACAAGGCACATACCTAAATATAGTAAAGGCAATATACTGCAAGCCTATGGCCAACATCAAACTCAATGAAGAGAAACTTAAATCAATTCCATTGAAATCAGGGACAAGGGAAGGCTGTCCACTCTCACCATATCTCTTCAACAATGTATTTGAAGTTCTAGCTAGAGCAATAAGACAATTAAAGGACATCAAGTGGATACAATTCAGAAAGGAAGAAGTCAAAGTATTAGCAGATGATATGATAGTATACATGAGTGTCCCCCAAAATTCTACCAGAGAACTCCTACATCTGATAAACACCTTCAGTAAAGTAGCTGGATAAAAATTAACTTAAAAAAATCAGAAGCTCTCCTATATACAAAAGACAAAAGGGCTGAAAAAGAAATTAAGGAAACAACACCCTTCATGATAGCTATTAAAAATACCTTGGTGTGACTCTAACCAAGCAAGTGAAAGACCTGTTTGGAAAAAACTTCAAGTCTCTTAAGAAAGAAATTGAAGAAGATATCAGAAGTTGGAAAGATCTCCTGTGCTCATGGATTGGTAGGATTATCACAGTGAAAATGTTAATCCAGCTCAAAGCAATCTACAGATTCAATGCACTTCCCATCAAAATACCAACACAATTCTTTGCAGACCTTGAAAGAAAAATTCTCAATTTTATATGGAGAAACAAAAAAACCCAGAATTTCCAAAACAATCCTGTACAACAACAGATCCTCAGGTATCCCCATCCCTGATCTCAAGCTGTACTACAGAGCAATAGTAATAAGAACTGCATGGTATTGGCATAGAAACAGAATGGTGGATCAATGGAATTGAATTGAAGACCTAGAAATAAACCCACACATCTATGGATACTTGATTTTTGACCAAGAAGCCAAAACTATAAATGGAAAAACAGACAACATCTTCAACAAATAGCGTTGATTCAACAGGATGTCAACATGTACAAAAATGCAAGTAGATCCATATATATCACCCTGCACAAATCTAAAGTCAGGTGGCTGAAAGACCTCAACATAAAACCAGCACACTTAAATCGTTTAGAGGACAGGCACCTACCATAGAGGGCCTCTGAAAGACTCTACCTAGCAGTGTATCAAAGCAGATGCTGAGACTCACAACCAAACCTTGGGCAGAGTGCACCAAATCATATGAAAGAAGGGGGAGTTAGTAAGACCTCGAGAGGATGGGAGCACCACAAGGACCAAATATATCTGGGCACAGGGGTCTTTTCTGAGACTGATTCTCCAACCAAGGACCATGCATGGATATAACCTAGAACCTCTGCTCAGACATAGCCCATGGCAGCTCAGCATCCAAGTTTGTACCCTAGTAAGGGGAACAGGGACTGTCTCTGACATGAACTCAATGGCAGGCTCTTTGACCTTCCTCCCTCCCAAGGGAGGAGCACCTTACTAGGCCACAGAGGAGGACATTGTGGCCAGTCGTGATGAGGCCTGATAAGCTAGGGTAAGATGGAAGGGGAGGAGGACCTCCCCTATCAATAGACTTAGAGAGGGACAGGGAGAGGGGATGGAGGTAAAAGGGAGGAAAAAGGGAGGGAGCTAAAGCTGGGATACAAATTAAATAACCTGTAATTAATATTAAAATAAAAATCATAAAAAAGAAAATAAAGGATCATATACAAAAAAAGTAAAAAAAAAAGGTATAATAATAGGCAAATTCACACTCTCATGTGTTTTTCTCATATACAAAATCTAAGCAATAGAATCTGAATTTCCATAAACAGTCATACACGTGGGTACAGTGTAAAAGGAAGAAAAGATAATAAGAAGAGCTGAACATAAAGGGAAGTCGGAAGACTGAATGCAGGTATTGTCATGAGGAATGAAACAACATAAAGCTAAATGCTTTTCAATTTATCTGTCATAAAAATTTTGGTCTGGATGGTAGCTAAGTACATAAAGTACATTTGGTATTGAAAGTGTAAAATCTATTGTGAAACTCCACAGCTTGATTCAAGATGTCTGCTCTGACTGTATAGAAGTTTCTTGAGTTTGTGTATTATCAAATGAAAAAGCAAGCTGCTTTACACTCACAAGCAATTCATTTCAACAAGCAGGTATGTAGAGCTGACATGGTGTTCGTTAGTTTTCTTCTCCTGTTTAGGTTGATGCCACCACCAAAGAAGCACATTTTAAAAGTCTGGTTTCTTCTATGCACATTTTTGTTCATATTTATGTACACAACAAGGAAGTGTGTGTGTATGTTTGATCACGGGGAGTTCTAATTGTTTGTTTGATTGTTTTCAAGTCAGATTTCTCTGTGTAGCTCTGGCTGTGCTGAAACTCATTATGTAGACCAGGCTACTCTTAAACTCAGGAATCTGCCTGCCTCTGCCTTCGAGTGCTGGGATTAAAGGTGTGTGCCACCATGCCCTTCAAGGGGCAGTTCTTATTATTCCTTCTTGTCTTCCTATAGCTAGCAGCTAGACAGAGTGTGTGCATCTTTCCTAAACAGAAAGAAAGAAAGAAAGGAAGAAAGAAAGAAAGAAAGAAAGAAAGAAAGAAAGAAAGAAAGAAAGAAAGAAAGAAAGAAAAGACTCTTTCACTTTTCTTTGCTTGTGGCAGGACTATACAGCTCTGCACTTTTATTCCTGTATCTATTCTCAAACTACTTCCTTCTCTTGGGAAGTTCTAATAATGACTGACTAAGATCCTGGATGAGTGACCCCACCTGAGACAGGTTTCCAGAGCATAAAGCCCTTCACAGTGCTGAATGCCACAGAATTCTGCAGACAATGTCATAGCATACATTCACCACACATTTGGGTTTTTCAGGAGTGGGAGGAGTGGGCCATGTAGACTAGGGCCTTCATCTCTATCGTGCTATCTCTCTAAAATGATTTCTACCACTGCTGGAAGGAACATTGTATAGTTTCTATTGCTCTCTGTGTTTGAGCACATTCCACAATCATAGTTAAATCTTTCTCCACCTACTCAATCTTTAAAGTTTTTTCTCCCCTCTACACTATTCCCGTCCTTCCCTACTCCTATTTTCTTTCTTCTCCCCAGGTCTACTCTCTCTTCTACTGATTTATGATACCTTCTCACAGTTGCCCACACCGCAGGAGAGCTGCTTTACAAGCCATCTGGTTTATTCCCCAGACTCTCCAGCAGTTCATGAGTATCATCTGTCTCCATATCACAAACACCTTGTCAGCCATCTGGATGCCCAATGTGGAACAAACTAACAAAACATTTATGTATACAATTTTACATTTTCTACTCTTTTGAAATGTCCCCATAATATTTGTGTGTGTGTGTTTTCCTTTTTATTTAATCATCAAAATGGATCTTAAGTACTAATCAAGCCAGGTTCTCCTGGCTATGCATGATGCTCTGTGAGAGTTCATTTACATGCTGACTAGACCATGGAGTCATCTAGCTGCATCCTTTGTTCTGTTCCCACAGAGAGCACTTCTCCATGTCTTCCTGTTCCATCTCCATGCTCATCCTAAATTGAACATTTTCCTCTTTCTTCATTGTAATGATTGTAGAAGACATGTTTTCATGTAATGACACGTTTTACCAAATTAATTCTTGTCTTTACATTCCTTTAATTTATTTAGTGCTTTCTTTGTTCATTATATGACAAACTTATTCTAGAGATGTGGAAGAGCTATCAGAAAAGAGAAATATATAAATGTATAATATATAAATGTTTAATATTTCATAAATGAAAAATTGTGAGAAACTGAAAAATTGTGAGGAAAAAAATGAGTGCGTGAGTAGACTATCTCTCCTAGGCAGTCGTTTTCACTTTGAGAGTAAAATTAAACAGAGGATAAGTAAAAGTATCCTCAGTTTTGGTTTTGAAATATGTTTCCTTTCTCACTGTCATTTAATTATTTCTTTTTTTATTATTATTTTTTCAGTTGTCATCCAAATTTATTTTTTTTAATTTTTTTATTTTTATCAGTTACATTTTATTAATTCTGTATGTGATGTACTTGAGTATGATCACTACTTTTCTTTCTCTTGTAAACTTAGATATTTTATAATTTTATAGATATCATTCTTCAAAATGCAGCATTTGTTGTTTTCTTTGGCTTTTTTATTAATTTTTATTTTAAAATTTTATTAATATCACTTTATTCACATTGTATCCCCCCCGTGGTTCCCTCCCTCCTCCTGTCCCAATCCCTCCCTTCGTCTACCCTCTGTATGCATGCCCCTCCCCAAGTCCACTGATAAGGGAGGTCTTCCTTTCCTTCCCTCTGATCCTAGTCTAGGTCTCGTCAGGAGTGGCTTCATTGTCTTCCTCTGTGGCCTGGTAAGGCTGCTCCCGCCTCATGGGGAGGTGATCAAAGAACAGGCCAATCAATTTATGTCAGGGACAGTCCCTGTTCCCATTACTATGGACCCCACATGGATACTGAACTGCCATGGCCTAGTTCTCTGCAGGGGTCTTAGGTTATCTCCACGAACAGTCCTTGGTTGGAGTATCAGTCTCAGAAAATACCCCTGTGCCCAGAATTTTTGCTTCTGTTGCTCTCCTTGTGAAGTTCCTGTCCTCTCCAGATCTTACTGTTTCCTACTTCTTTCATAAGATTCCCTGCACTCTGCCCAAAGGTTGGCCATAAATCTCAGCATCTGCATTGATAGTCTGCAGGGTGGAGCCTTTCAGAGGCCCTCTGTGGCAGGCTCCTGACTTGTTCCCTCTTTTCTCCTTCTTCTGATGTCCATCCTCTTTGCCTTTCAGGGTGGGGATTGAGCATTTTAGCCAGAGTACTCCTCTTGATTAGTTTCTTTAGGTTTACAGATTTCAGTAGGTTCATCCTATATTATATGTCTATATGAGTGAGTATACACCATGTGCATCTTTCTGCTTCTGGGATATCTCACTCAGGATGATCTTTTCCAGATCCCACAAATTCCCTGCAAATTTCATGATTTCCTTGTTTCTTATTGCTGAGTAATATTCTATTGTGTAGGTGTACCACAATTTCGGTATCCATTCCTCCACTGAGGGGCATCTGGGCTGTTTCCATCTTCTGGCTACTACAAATAAAGCTGCTACAAACATGGTTGAACTAATGTCCTTATTGTGTACTTCATCATCTTTCAGCATGCCTAGAAGTGGTAGAGCTGGATCTTGAGGAAGCTCTATTCCTAATTGTCTGAGAAAATTCCAGATTGTTTTCCAGAGTGGTTGTACAAGTTTACATTCCCACCAGAAGTGGAGGAGGATTCCCCTTTCTTCACATCCTCTCCAGCATGTGTTGTCACTTGAGTTTTTGGCATTCTCAGGGCTGTAAGGTTAAATCTCAGGGTCATTTTGATTTACATCACCCTGATGGCTATGACATTGAGCATCTTTTCCAGTGTTTCTCTGCCATTCAATATTCCTTTATGGAGAATTCTGTCTAGCTCTGTACCCCATTTTTAAAATTGGATTTCTTGGTTTGTTACTTTTTAATTCTTGACTTCTTTATATATTCTGGATATTAGCCCCCTGTCAGATATAGGATTGATGAAAATCCTTTCCCAGTCTTTAGGCTGTCATTTTGTTCTGGTGACAGTGTCCTTTGGTTTACAGAAGCTTTTTAATTTCATGAGGTTCCATTTATTGATTGTTGATTTTAAAGCCTGTGCTGTTGGTGTTCTGTTCAGGATGTTGTCTACTGTGCCAATGTCATTCAAGGATCTTCCCCACTTTTTCTTCTAACAGGTTTAGTGTTTAAAGTCCTGGAGAGATCAGGGACACAAGGCACATACCTAAACATAGTAAAGGCAATATACAGCAAGCCTAGAGCCAATTTCAAACTAAACAGAGAGAAACTTAAGTTAATCCCACTTAAATCAGGGACAAGGCAAGGCTTTCCACTCTCTCCATATCTCTTCAACCTAGTTCTTGAAGTCTGGATAGAGCACTAAGACAATTAAAGGAGATCAAGGGAATATGAATTGGAAAGGAAGAAGTCAAATTATCACTATTTGCAGATGATATGATAGTATACCTGAGTGACTCCAAAAATTTTAGGAGAGAGCTCCTACATCTGATAAACAAATTCAGCAAAGTGGCCGAATACAAAATTAACTCAACAAATTCAGTAGCCCTCCTGTATACGAAAGACAAAAGGGCTGAGAAAAAAATTGGGGAAACAACACCCTTCACAATAGCCACAAAGGACATAAAGTACCTTGGTATGACCCTAACCAAGTAAGTCAAAGACTTGTATGAAAAAAATTTCCAGTCTCTGAAGAAAGAATTAGAAGAAGATATCAGAATATGGAAAGATCTCCCATGCTCATGGCTTGGCAGGATTAACATAGTAAAAATGGCCATCTTACCAAAAGTAATCTACAGATTCAATGCAGTTCTCTTCAAAATACCAACACAATTCTTTACAGACCTTGAAAGAAAAATTCTTAACTTCATATGAAATAACAAGAAAACTAGAATTGCTAAATCAATTCTCTACAATAAAAGATCATCTGGCGGTATCTCCATCTCTGATCTCAAGCTGTCCTATTGAGCAACAGTTATAAAATCTGCATTGTACTGACATAGAAAACTACTGGTGGATCAATGGAATCGAATAGAAGATGCTGAAATAAACCCACACACTTATGGACACCTGCTCTTTGACAAAGATGCCAAAACCATACAGTGGAAAAAAGACAGCATCTTCAATAAATGGTGGTGGACCAACTGGATGTCTATATGCAGAAAAATTCAAGTAGATGCATACTTATCACCCTGCATAAAAATGAACTCCAAGTGGATCAAAGACCTCAATATAAAACCAGACACACTAAACCTGTTAGAAGAAAAAGTGGAGAAAAGGCTTTCACTCTTTCACTGGTCATTCTTTGTCTATCTTACATAATATTCCAGTACCATACTCTTAAGATATTTACAGATAAAGACAGTTAATTGGATGAAAAAGTTCTATTATATTTGTACTTGCACTGAATGTAGATTTTAGTGTTTACATGTATCTAGATATGACACTAACATTTCATTATAAACCATTGTTGGGTTTTCTATAGAGCTGGACAACTCAGGCTCTGTCCTCATTAGAATATGATGCTCTCATCAAAACAGTCACTTGAATATAGCACTATTCTTTTGCTTAGCATTTAGGTACAGGAACATGGGGACATAAATTCTTATCTTTATGCCTTAATGACATAAATAAGAGCCAAATCCAGGGGCTTCTGAATAGCATACAACAACTTCTTGAAACAGAGTCTTCAGCCATATGTTACCTTTTCCATATTAGAGATATATTTGGCAATACAGAGTAAGTGATGTCATATTGGAGGGAAAAATGGAACTATGCAAATGACTGTTGATTGGAGATGATGCTAAATACCTCACATATGTAAGGAACTCTCTGACAAAAAAAATGTCAATCACAGTGCCCTCTAAAATTCCTGTTTTCAACCATTTCCACTCCGTAGATTGAACAGAAATGTGTAAAGAAGTCAGTTATCCTAACGATGTGGGGAGTGGAATCTTTAAGTGGAACCTAGAGGAAATTATGTCTTAAGAACACCAAAAGCAGTACTTTAAAAGGAGACATGAAATGGCAAGAGTCTTTTCAACAAATGATTTCACAGCTGGTGCTTTGGGGAGTTTTTGTCTCACTTCCTCCATGGTTCACATCACTGTGTCTATAGCCACTATCATAGGATTGACAGTAGTAGTTGGCCTCATCCTCAGCCTGCAGGTTACTGATTCTCAGAGAGGCTGAGTTAGAGGAGCTGTCAATGGAGCCAGAGAACCGATCAGAAATCCCGGATGGTCTGTTGTTATTATCATAGATTACATTGGTGGGGGATCTTCCCTCGTGCTGCTGGTACCAGTGCACATAATAGCTTCCAATGTTACCACTGCTGAGCTTGCAGGAGAGGCTGACTGTACTTCGTAGAGACCCTGACACAGAGCTTGGCTGAGTCAGACTAAACTGGCCCTATGACCCTGTATGAAGAAAATAATAAAAGTTAGTAAGAACAAAGAAACCCCATTCACAGACAAGTCTATGAACCAAACATCCCAAGCAACAGGCAGTTACTCTCCCAGAACTCCTTTAGTCAACTCACCTGCTAAGTAATAAAGGAGGACAAGGAGTAGTGGAGCCAGAGTCATGGTGAAAACACTCAGATTCAGCTTCCTGAGTCCAGTTGACAAGCTGTGGCTTGGCACTCCTTCTTATTTGTCTCTGGGATTCCATTTGCATGCTGGCTGTATGCAAATACTGACCTTCCAGTGATGTTCAAGCTCCTCTTTTTATTTCAGACTGTGTCTGATTGACAAATGGAGAGACTGCTTATGAAGATGTGGGCTTTACAAATGGGCAGGACAGAAAACTTGAAAATGATTGGAAAGCAGGAGAAGTGTGGGTATCTTTGCCATGACTCCCAATGCAACCATGTCTTGTTACCTGGTATGTGACTGCTAGGGTCCTAACTGCCAACAGTGAGACCATTTGAGACTCAACATGGCCACTATCTGGAGTCTGAGTGGAGTACACATTGTCCGTAAATACAACCCTATCAATGTCAGCTAAAGCAGTGGGTAACCTAGTTTACATTTGCAGAGATATCTGTGCCTGGTTTGAGAAGAACTATCTTCTTTTACTCTAAAAGTCCTGTGGTTATAATTGTGGCCATTTCTAGGTGAAAATTTATTAGAAGATTGTAGTTAAGAGTTTATCTCAGCAGGTAAGAGTTCTTGCTGTTCCTGCAGAGTATGTAAGTTTGGTTTTCAGCACCCATGTCAGAAAGATCAGAACCTCCTCTGAGTATAGCTCTAGGCAATTGGTGTCCTAATTTGTCCTCCTCAGATATCCAGACTCATTTGTTTGCACCCCCCACAGAGTATATCTATTTTCTATAATATTCTATACAGTTCTTTAACATAATCAAGAATAAAGAGTAGCTTTAATATAAATGCCAAAAAATGGAAAGGTATCTGTGGGAGTCAAGATTGGGGAGAAAATAAAATTCTTTGTACCTGGCAATAATTAAACTGAAAGATTGCTCTACAAAAAAATATATAATGAAAATACTATGAATTATTTTTCATTCCTAAATTGTGAATAGATTGCAAGTTTAACTCATTGCGCATTTAAAAACTATTTCTGTCACTTTTATTTAGGAGTCCTAATATATAAATTTTATTTTAAATAATATTCTACATATTAAACAAAAAACATCTTAGCTTCAGATTAAATATACTTTCTGCATTTTAATAATGAGTGATACAGACTAAGACTTAAATGAAGACTAGATAATTGAAGCTTGTAAAGTAAAATATTTTGAAATGTACCCAAAATTCTGAAACAATGAGAAACATAGTTACATAAGAAATATTATTTACTTATGTTATAGATGAAGAAAATTTCATCCATTTTAAATGTGATAATGAGTAAAGAAAATGTTTTAATTAACAGCCAGGGTCAGGATTTGGATTCTGGAAGCATCTCTTTGGTATCCCTTCAAGGTATCTATTACACATCCAAACAGCCCTGGAGAAATGTCTGAGCAGGGACTGGAAAGAAATGTTGAATGGTTTGAAAGTCTGTGTATTGAAGACTAGGTCACAGCAGAAGGAGTCCACCACAGTGTCAAAGGAACAGCACAGTTTCCCCCATAGTTTCCTCCATAGTTTTTCAGATACATGGTTCTGAGAATTTGAGGTTTCTACACTTAACTTTTATGTTAGATACATGGAGCAGATCATTCTACTCTTCCTGAAAGTTTAGGGATGTCATGCTATAAAAAATAGGAAACTGTATTCTGATCCCTCTTTGTGGTTACAGCAAATAATTATCAGGTTAATGTAGAATATAGTTGGTAAAAGTTTGAGTAAACTTTTTTCTCTGTTCATTATTGAGATGGTCTTGTAATGTAGTAGCATGTTAGTGATCCTTTGGTTTTTAATTTCATAGTTTTGTTTAAGAAAGAAATTTTTAGTTTGCTCTTTATGTGTTGTATGTATCATCTTCTATGCAGACATCATATATATGACTGATGCACACACACACATACACAGACACATACACTGTCAATATTTAGACTGACTACCATCTGTGACATATTAGGTCTGAAGAAAAAGTGAAAATATAGAAGCTGAAATCTTCATCTTGCATTCTAAGGGAATCCCTTCTCTAACAGTTGTGGATTTGTAGCATAGGAAGAATGAAGCAATGGAGAAGATATCAAATTGTATATTTTGAGACTGGGTTATTAAAATTGAAAATACTTTATGAGTAGTTTTTCTATGCTAAATAGGTACTGTCCACGAAGTTATGAGATATTTTTTATTAGTAGAAATATTTTCCTGGACAATGAATCTATTTGGATAAAGGAGGAAGTATAAAGCAGAATTGTGGGTTTATTTCTCCTGTGGCTAATGGGACCTAGGAGCAGGAAGGTTTGCAGGGTAGCTCTTGGGTAATAGTCCTCAATGGCATTATTACCTGTTCAAATGTGGGAAGGAAGTAGTGATTTCAGAATGACTTGGTTTTGACAGCAGCATTGTCTTCTCAAGAGCAACCCATCACTGCCCTCTAATGGGCATAAGCATTTCCATGAGAAGTACTGGGGAGGTGAAATTTCTTCCAGGGAAGGAACTGAAACAGGGTTAAAGGAACATGGGTAGGGAAGGAAAACAAAAACAGGCTTCCTGAGCCAGCCCCTTCTTGTTCTTAGAATACTCTTTGAGAAGAAATAGCTAAAAGGCACAAGAGTGGATATTAATACAGAAACAATAGGGAGAATCAAGGCACCTGGAGCCCAATAAATTACGCCAGCCAACATCTAGAACCTGTTTAACAGGCTTCCTGTCATCTCCCATTATGAATTCCACTCTCTACTACTTGGTCTTCAATATTTCCCAGTCATTCAATTTTTCCACTCCAGAATAGAAAATAATCTTGGAAAATTTCTACAATTTTCCAACATCCCAGTTACATTTCTTGGGGTCTCTCATCTAGGATTTGGCATGACCTCCTCTGAAGCCAATATGCCTAACTGAAAATCACAGAGAAGAGCTTAGAATTAGTCATGACGCAAGAGGCACTGAGAGGTCAACTTCCACGCTAAGTGACACTTTTCCCCAACTACATGTTTGGATTCTCAGTCAGCCCTCACCTCCACTGGTTGTATGCAGAGCAGGTGCTTGGGCTCTGAATGAGCATGGTGGAAGGTGGTTTTAACCTTGAGAACCAGGACAAAGGCTTGTGTGGCTACTCTCATGCAAAGATACACAGCAAATAGCACTCCCAAGGAACTGATAAGCTTGGGGAGAGAAAGATTTTGAGATGCACAGTTTCTACTCAGTGGCCCTGAGAGAGATCCACAGTGATGTTACTCCTCTTCTCATAGCTTCTGCATTTCACCATGGCTCTTGGAATCTTGAACTAGAAATAACTAAATGGAGACACCTAAATGGCTGATAGATAAATGCATAATACATCCTGAGTTCTGTGCCCAGCATTGCAAAATCAGCCAGCGAAGGAAAGATCATTTTTATTTTAATCAGGGGTCATTCCCACCAGTAGCCCCATCCCACTTTCCTTCCCAGTCTGACCCACCCTCCCTCATCTCTTCCTTGCCCCCTTCCAAGTCCACTGACAGGGGAGGTTCTCCTCCCCTTACACCTGACCCTAGCTTATCAGGTATATTCAGGACAGGCTGCAGTGTCCTTATCTGTGGCCTCGAAAGGCTGCTCCACCCTGACTGCATCATAGTCAAACACTTAACCTACAGAAGAAAGAGAAGATATTAAAAGCAGCAAGGGAAAAAGGCCACGCAACATATAAAAGTAGACCTATCAGAATCACATTGGGCTTCTCATCAGAAACTATGAAAGCCAGAAGGGCCTGGGTGTATATCATGCAGGCTTTAAGGGACCACAGATGCCAACCTAGACTGCTATACCCTGCAAAGCTTTCAATCACCATAGATGGAGAAAACAAAATATTCCATGACAAAACTAAATTCAAGCAATATCTGAACAGTAAACCAGCCATACAGAAGATACTAAAAGGAAAACTCCAATCCAACGAAAAAAACTACACCCAAGAAAACACAGGATACAGACAAGTTCACAACCAAAATTAAAAAAAAAGACAAGCAATGAATCACTGTAGCACAACCAACTCTACAATAATATGAAATAATGTTCAATGATCACTATAATCTATCAATATCAATAGACTCAACTCTCCAAAAAAAGACATGGACTAACAGGATGGGTGCAGAAACAGGATCCAACATTCTGCTGCATCAAAGAAACACACCTCTGCAACAAAGAAAAACAGTACGTCACAGTAAAGGTCTGGAAAACTTTTTTTCAAGTAAATGGACCCAAAAAACAAGCTGGGGTAGCTATCCTAATATCTAATAGACTTTCAACCAAAATTAATCAAAAAAGATGTGAAGGGGCACTACTTTCTCATCAAAGGGAAAATCCACCAAGAGGACATCACAATTTTGAACATCTATGTCCCAAATACAAGAGCGCCTACATTCATAAATGAAACATTATTAAAGCTTAAATCACACATCGATCCCAACACCTTAATAGTGGAAAACTTCAACATTTCACTACAACCAAGGGACTAATCATCTAGACAGAAGCCAAATAGGGAATTAAATGCACTTACAAAGGCCCTAATTTAAATGGACCTAATAGATGTCTACAGAACTTTCCACCCAAACTCAAGAGTATACATTCTTTTCAGCCCTCATGGAACCTTCTCCAAAATACACCAGATAGTTGGTCACAAATCAAGCCTCAACAGATACAAGAAGATCGAAATAATCCCCTGTATTCTATCTGAACACTATGGATTAATGCTGGACCTCAACAACAATGGAAATAGCAAAAAGCCTACACACATGTGGAAATTTAACAACTTGATACTCAATGACAGCTGGGTTAAGGAAGAAATAAGAAAGAAATTAAAGACTTCCTAGAATTCAATGAAAATGAAGGTACAATATACCCAAATTCATGGGACACAACGAAAGCAGTGCTCAGAGGAAAATTCATAGCACTAAATGCCTTCAAGAAGAAATTTGTAACATATCATACAAGTAACTTAATGGCCCAACTGAAAGCCCTAGGAAAAAAAAAATCAAATACACCCAAGAGGAGCAGAAGGCTGGAAATAATCAAACTCAGGGCTGAAATCAATCAATTAGAAACAAATAAAACTATTCAAAGAATCAATGAAACCAAGAGCTGGTTCTTTGAGAAAATCAACAAGATAGATAAACCCTTAACCAAACTAACTAAAAGGCAGAGAGAACCTATCCAGATCAGCAAAATCGCAAGTGAAAAGGGGGACAAAACTTCAGACACTGAGGAAATCCAAACGATCATTAGATCATATTACAAAAGCCTATACATCACAAAATTTGAAAATCTAAAAGAAATGGACAATTTTCTTTATAAAAAACTATTTAATAAAATAACAAAATCCATTGTTTCCTTCAATAGATACAGCCTAATAAATTGGTAAAGAAAAACTGAAAGAATGTCCCTTATCTGATGTTATATGAGGGTCACCACATATTCTACACAGTGGAGTCTAAATAAAGATACATAGTGTCACATCTGAGAGGTTTAGATTTAGACAACTTGCTTTAGATTACAGAATGTTTAACAAAGGGCAAGGAAGTACCCCTACGAGTTAAATAACAAAAGTATTTAACTTTGCATTTGTCACAGTCAAAGAGGGGTTTATGTCTTACATCCTCATCTTCCTGTGAAAAACAAAGAGGAAAGAAAAGAAACAACCCAAATAACAAATATGCTACTCCTCTAAAGAGAGAATTCTTAATTAAAACACTAAGAAATCCTAAAAAGGTGTTTGTCATCCTTAGCATTTGGGGAAATGCAATTGAAACAACTTTGAGGTTTCATCTTACTTCATTCAGGATGGGCGTATATCTGGGAGTGATACAGCTAGATCCTAAGGTGTACATAGTTTAGTAGTTTTTACCATCCACCATGCAGATTCTCACAGTGGGAATACGCCCAAAGGAACAGACATAACATTCCATAGATATTTGTTGAATGATGTTCATTACTGCTCTATTCACAATAGTCAGAAATGGAAATAACCTAAAAGGGATTTAGTACATGAATGGATAATGGATAATGGATAATGAAAATGTGTTTCATATACAGTGTGAAATACTATTCAGCTATAAAGACAGGATTCTTTCCATAAAAGGCCACTACTGAGTCTAGTAGGAAACTCTTAGTTTTAGTAAACACAAGAAAGTTACAAGATACAAAATTAATATATAAAAAAGCAGCTTTTGCTATAATAACAGTTTACTCTCTGAGAAGACAATTTAGAAAAAAATATTCTATCAAAAGTAACTCCCTGAGGGGGGCCAAGATGACAACCCCAGGAGAACACTTCGTCTGAGGAGCAGGACAACATTTTCCATACAGGGACCAAGAGACTGAACTCTGGCCTTAAAACAACAGTGATTGTGTTTCCCAGGTGAGAGGAAACCCCCATAGCATGGGAATCAGTTGGGTCCACCCTCAGGTCACCCAGCCAGAACCCGGAAGAGATCCCAGGTCCTGCAGGCTCTAGGTCGCCGGACCAGAGTAACATGCCGGCGTGTCCCGATCACCTTCCCAGGCTGAATGGTGGGCACAAAACACCAGAGACTGGGAGTCCCAGTCACTAGAAAAACCCATGGAGAAGGAAAGTAGCGGGACTGGCCATTGGTCACCCAGTTTTTCCCTGGAAAAAGTCTTGCAGACTGGCAGGTACTAGCTGCCGTCACTGAACTGAGCTCAAGCCACCAGCACATAGAGTGACTGTGTGCCCAGCTCTCTGGCACAGATGGAACTGTGCACCCTAGTGCAACAGAGACTGGGAGTCCCTGTCGGGAGGAGCCCCCACAGGAAAGGAAGGAGACAGTACTGACTTGGGCCACCCAGGGTTTGCCTGAGGAAAGTCTCTCACAGACCAGCAGGCACACACCGCCAACCGTGAACTGGGCTCAAACCGCCAGCATGGAGAGTGGCTGCGTACCCAGAACTAAGGCACAGATGGAGTTGTGCGCTCCAGTGCAACAGAAACTGGGAGTCCTGTCGGGAGAGGGCACCACCAGGAAGGAAGGAAACAGTGCTGACTTGGGCCACCCAGGCTTTGCCTGGAGAAGGTCTGGCAGACCAGCAGGTACGAGCTGCCATCACTGATCTGGACCCAAGCCTGGAGCACAGAGAGTTGTTGGGCACCCAGCTCCTGCACACTAGCAGGCGGGCACAAGCTGCCAGCCCAGAGACCTGCTTTGTACCAAATATTCCTCACAGACAGAACTGTGCACCCCAGGACAGCAGAGACTTGGAGTCACTGTTGGGAGAAACCCTCACAGGTAACGAAGCAAAGGGGATGGAATTAGGCCACTTAGTATATCCACAGAAAAGGTCCCGCAGACTGGGCCAACCCAGGGACCTGCATTGCACCAGATAGCCTGCTGTTACCAGGAGAGCAGTACTCACCCGCCACAGATTACTGCTTGGGTACTGGTGCACAGAGCCCCAACATCAGACTTACAAAAGCCTGGAATCCCTGAGATCAACCCTCAGATACTGATCCAAGGTATCCCTAACAAAACAGACTAAACCATGGGACACCCCAGATACAGCCCCAACACCAGACTTACAAAAGCCCAGAATCCCTGAGATCAACCCCCAGATACTGATCCAGGTATCCCAAACAAAACTGACCAAACCATGGGACACACAGGTTACAGCCGGAGATCACTAAATTCATAGCAAGAAACAGGGCAGCTGTCTTCAGGACTTCTCCCAGTGAGAGAGGAACCCTCTTGAATAACAAGGACCACAGTCACTCAGGTCTCTATGCCTGAGGTGAACTGTGGCAACTCCTGAAAAACACCGGCCTTCCAGTGATTATACCCAAAAAGCTGAGAAGGCTTCTTTCAGGAAAAACCATCTTCCTGCCAAAGGGATTCTCTCCACCACAGGATTCCAGGAACCACCAGAAACTAACTCCAAACACCTAAAATAACCCAATGGGTAGAGGCCAGCATAAAAGTTCAACCAACAAAAACCAAAGTAATATGGCATCTCCAGAACCCAGTTATCCAGGGGCAAGTAGCCCTAGACACCCCAGCATAACTGAAATTCAAGAAGATGACCTAACATCTACGATCATAAAGAGGATAACAGAGGAAACAAATAAAATACATAAAGACCTAGAGGAAGATAAACTCAAACAGATTATGGCCATATGTAAAGAAATACAGGAAGTTGCAGCCAAACAGTTTGTAGCCTTTAGAGAGAAAATGCTTAAATCACTGAATGAAATTAAAGAAACAAAGGATTGTTCAAACAGCTGAAGGAATTGATGGAAAAGCAGGAAAATACAGTCAGACAGGTGAAGGAAATCAACAAAACCTGTTGGTATAATGTTCTTTTAAAATGTATATGCCTTACCCTTGTTAATTCAAATGCTGATTTCCCCACCCCCAACTCTTTGGTTTCAATCTGGATATTGCATTGTGATACTCACTATAAGCATCCTGTCTCAAATCTTGTGTAAACAGGACACAAATAAAGCAACTAGATACAATGTTGTACAATGGGAGGCGCCAGGAAACAGGAAAGAGGGGAGGAGCTAGAGAACAGGAAGGGGCGGGAAGGAGTAGGAGCTTGAGGAGAGGAGAGCACGAGGAGAGCAGAGCTGGAGGAGAGATCTTGGAGGATGTGGAGCATGAACCAGACTTAAGATTTCACAAAAAGCAAGTATAATGTGGGAAATCTAAATGTTAGGGAATTGAGGGCTTGGAGGTTTAGAAGGGAGTAAATATTGCCCAGCATTGTGTTCTAGGTTAACTAAAAACCCAGTCTCTGTGTGGTGATTTGGTTTTACAGCTGTTTAGGATTAGCAGCAAGCTTTACAAGAAGATAAAACAATAGTAAATACTAATCACCACCTACAACAAAAACCACTTAAGATCTGAAGATAGAATTGGAAAAATTAAAGAAAACACAAATGGAGGAAATTGTGGAGACAAAAACTTAGGGAAGAAAAAAAGAACTACAGAGGTTAGCATAACCAATAGACTACAAGAGATGGAAGAAAGAATCAGGTGTGGAAGATACAATGGAAGAAATTGATGTATCTGTCAAAGAAAATGTTAAATCTAAAAAATTCCTGAAACAGACCATCCAAGGAATTCAAGACACAAAAAAGAGAAAACCTTAGAATAATAGGAATAGAGGATAAAGAAGATTCCCTCTCCAAGGTCCAGAAAATATTTTCAACAAAATCATTGAGGAAAATTTCCCCAACTTAAAGGAGAGGCCAATAAGAATACAAGAGGCCTACAGAACACCCAATAAATAAGATCAGAAAAGAAAATCCTCCCACCACATAATAATCAAAAAAGTAAGTATACAGAACAAAGAAAAAATACTAAAAGCTGCAAAAGAAAAAGGCCAAGTAACATATAATGGCAAACCCATTAGAATCACACTCTGGCTTTTCAACAGAGACTATCAAAGCCAGAAGGGCCTGGATGTATATCATGCAGATCCTAAGAGAACACAGATGTCAGCCTAGGCTACTATACCCAGCAAAACTCTCAGTCCTCATAGACGGAGAAAACAAGATATTCAATGACAAAAGCAAATTTCAACAATACCTACACACAAATCCAGCATTACACAAGACACTAGAAGGAAAAATACAACCCAAGAAAACTAGCTACACTCAAGAAAACACAGGAAATAAATAACCCCACTACAGTAAAACAAAAATCAACCAAGCACACAACCATATGGCCACAGCCAACATCAAATTCAAAAGATCTAACAGCCACTGGTCATTAATCTCTCTCAATATCAATGGACTTAATTCTCCAATAAAAAGACACAGACTAACAGAATGGATGCATAAACAAAACCCAGCAACTTAATGGCTTACTTAAACCCCTAGAAAAAGAAGAATCAGACACACCAAAAAGGAGTAGATGGCTGGAAATAATCAAGCTCAGGGCTGAAATCAATCAATTAGAAACAAATAAAACAATTCAAAGAATCAATGAAACCAAGATCTGGTTCTTTGAGGAAATCAAAAAGATAGACAAACCCTTAGCCAAGCTAACTAAAAGGCAGAGAAACACCATACAAATCAACAAAATCAGAAATGAAAAGGGGGACATAACTACAGACACTGAGGAAACCCAAACAATCATTAGGACTTACTTCAAAAGTCTATATGCCACAAAATTTGAAAATCTAAATGAAATGGACAATTTTCTTGATTGATTTGACTTACCAGAGGTGAATCAGGACCAGGTAAATCAATTAAATAGTCCTATATCCCCTAAGGAAATAGAAGCAGTCATTGAAAGTCTCCCATCCAAAAAGGCCCAGGACCAGAGGGTTTCAGTGCCGAATTCTACCAGACCTTCAAAAAAGAGCTAACTCCAATTCTCTTCAAACTATTCCACAAAATAGAAACAGAAGGAACATTACCAAACTCATTCTATGAAGACACAGTCACCTTGGTACCTAAACCTCACAAAGACCCAATAAAAAAAGAGAATTTCAGGCTAATCTCCCTTATGAACATTGATGCAAAAATGCTCAACAAAATACTTGCAAACCGAATACAAGAACACATCAAAGATATCATGCACTATGACCAAGTAGGCTTCATCCCAGGCATGCAGGGGTGCTTCAATCAATATATGGAAATCTGTCAATGAGATCCACCATATTCACAAATTGAAAGAAAAAAACCACATGATAACCTCCCTAGATGCTGAAAAAGCATTTGACAAAATCCAACATCCATTCATGTTTAAAGTATTGGAGAGATCAGGGATACAAGGTACATATCTATACATAGTAAAGGCGATATACAGCAAGCCTATAGCCAACATCAAACTGAACGGAGAGAAACTTAAAGCAATCCCACTGAAATCAGGGACAAGAAAAGGCTGACCACTCATGGCTTGGCAGAATTAACATAGTAAAAATGGCCATCTAACAAAAGCAATATACAGATTCAATGCAATTCCCATCAAATTACCAATACAATTCTTTACAGACCTGGAAAGAAAAATTCTCAACTTCATATGGAATAACAAGGAACCCAGAATTGCTAAAACAATCTTCTACAATAAAAGATCTTCTGGAGGTTTCTCAATCCCTGATCTCAAGCTGTACTACAGAGCAACAGGAATGAAAACTGCATGGTACTGGAATAGAAACAGAATAGTGGATCAATGGAACTGAACAAAAGACCCAGAAATAAACCCACACACTCATGGACACCTGACCTTGACAAAGATGCCAAAACCATACAATGAAAAAAAGATAGCATCTTCAACAAATGGTGCTGTTCTAACTGGATGTCTACATGTAGAAAAATGAAAATAGATCCATACTTATGACTCTGCACAAAACTAAAGTCCAAGTGGATCAAAGACCTCAACATAAAAACAGACACATTAAATTGGCTAGAAAAAAATGTGAGGAATACCCTAGAACTCATTGGTACAGGAGAAAACTTCCTTAACAGAACACCAACAGCACAGGCTCTAAGAGCAATAATCAATAAATGGGACCTCATGAAACTGAAAAGCTTTTGTAAATCAAAGGACACGGTCATCAAAACAAAATGACTGCCTACAGACAGGGAAAGAATCTTCACCAACCATTTATCTGACAGAGGGCTAATATTCAGTATATATAAAGAACTAAAGAAGCTGGAAAGCAACAAACCAAGTAATCTAATTAAAAACAGGGAACAGAGCTAAACAGAGAACTCTCTGTACAGGAATATCGAATGTCAGAAAAACATTTAAAGAAATGCTCAACCACATTGGCCATTAGGGAAATGCAAACCAAAACTACCCTGAGATTTCACGTTACATCCATCAGAATGGCCAAGATGAAAACTTCAAGTGACAACACATGCTGGAGAGGTTGTGAAGAAAGGGGAACTCTCCTCCACTGCTGATGGGAATGTAAACTTGTACAACCTCTCCGGAAATCAATCTGGTGGTTTCTCAGACAACTTAGAGTAGCGCTTCCTCAAGATCCATCCATACAACTCCTAGGCATATATCCAAAAGAGGGTCAAGTCAACCATGTTTGTAGCAGCTTTATTAGTAATAGCTAGAAGCTGAAAACAGCCCAGATGCCCCTCAACTGAAGAATGGTTGCAGAAATTGTGGTACATCTACACAATGGAGTACTACTCTGCAATGAAAAATAAGAAAATCATGAAATTTGCAGGTAAATGGTGAGACCTGGAAAGGATAATCCTGCATGAGCTGTCCCAGAAGCAGAAAGACACACACGGTATGTACTCACCCATATAGACATATAACATAGGTTAAACCTACTAAAATCTGTACATCTAAAGAAACTAATCAAGAGAGAGGACCCTGACTAAAACGCTCAATCCCCATCCTGAAAGGCAAAGAGAATGGACATCAGAAGACAAGGAAAACAGGAAACAACCTATGAACCTATGCCACAGAGGGCCTGTGAAAGCCTTTGTCCTGCAGACTATCAAAGCAGACGCTGAGATTTGTGGCCAACTGTTGGGCAGAGTGCATGGAATCTTATGTAAGAAGTGGGAAATAGTAAGTTCTGGAGAGGACATTAACCCCACAAGGAGAGCAACAGAACTAGAAAATTTGAACACAGGGAACTTCCCAGAGACTCATACTCCCACCAAGGACTATTCATGG
Organism: Rhombomys opimus; assembly: GCA_010120015.1. Taxonomy (NCBI): domain Eukaryota; kingdom Metazoa; phylum Chordata; class Mammalia; order Rodentia; family Muridae; genus Rhombomys; species Rhombomys opimus. Next base: position 29,035 of record REGO01000053.1, read on the forward strand.
AGATAACCTAGAACCCCTGCACAGATGTAGCACAAAGCAGTTCAGTTTAGTGTTCAAGTGGGTTACTTAGTAATGGAAAGAGGGACTGCCTCTGACATAATCTGATTGGCCTGCTCTTTGATCACCTTCCCCTGAGGGGGGAGCAGGCTTACCAGGGCACAGAAGATGACAATGGAGCCACTCCTGATGTGATCTCATAGACTAAGATCAGAGAGAAGGAGAGGCGGACCTCCTCTATCAGTGGACTTGGGGAGGGTCTTTCGTGAAGAAGGGAGAGGGAGGGTGGGATCGGAGGGGCTTATGGGGGGATACAAAGTGAATAAAGTGTAATTAATAAAAAAATAAAAAATAACCAAAAATAGGAAGTAACTCCCTTCAGAGTGAAGTATTTAGGAGTAAAACTAACCAAAATAGTGAAAGACTCCTACAATGAAAATTTATTGGTGCTGGAAATGAAACCACAGAAGATAATAGAGTATGAAGAAACACACAATGTTACTGGATTGGCAGAATTTATATTGTGAAGATTTCTGTATTATCTAAATTAATTTACAGGATTAAATAAATAACTACAAAAATTCTCATGTCATGTTTCACAACTTTAGAAAAACCAATATGAGAATTGCCTCAAATTATACTATTAAGAGAGCCTGGTAGCAGTATTATAAAGCAACTGCTGGAGTAATAGGATAAAATAGAGGAACCAGAAATAAAATGGCAAAAACATGTCCACTTAATTTCCACAAACAAAACAAAAATATACTTGAAGTGAAAATAGACATTTCAACAAATGATGCTGCCAAAACTGGATGTGTACTTAAAAGATGAAATTTGATTTGTATCTTTTACCTTGTAAGTAAATCAATTTAAAATAGACCAAAGACTTAAATTTAATCCCTAAAACAGAAAAATTGCAAAAAAAAAGTCCAGGAGATGTCCTTGAAAATAAAGGAGTAGGCATAACATTTTTATATAGAACATCAACAGCACATGAGCTATACCAGCTACCACCAGATGGATATATTAAAAAGAATCTCTGTGACAAGGGAAAGAATCAGCAAATAAACAACCCACAGACTGGGAGAACAATCCATATGAGTTGTAATTCAGCAGGAGCTAATACTCAAGAGTTTACAATGACTTGAAGACATTAAATAACAGTGAAATCAAACCATCTGTGAACAAGTAAACAAAGGAAATGCATAGGCACTTTGAGAAACAGAAACACAGATCAACAATAACTAATTCTTAAAATGCTCAGTATCCCTAGTCATTGGAGAAATTCAACGTAAAACTGCTTTGAGATACCACCTCCCCCAGTCAGCATGGCTGCCATAAACAAGTCTGACAATGAATGTTCAAGGGAAAGTGGAGAGAAGGGAGTACTTACTTTAGAGTACATGAGTGAATTCATACGATGTAGAAATCAGTCTAGAGATTTAGCAAACAAACAAACAAACAAACATATAACTAAAATGTTATCCAGATCTTTCACTCCTGGGCAAATATATCATAAAGATATTTGCATCCCATATTTATTACAGCTTCATTAGCTATAGCAAGAACCTGGAATGAGCATTGGCTAAGACATGAATGGACTGTGAAGTTCTGAAAGACACATATAGATAAACACCCCCACTTACAAATACTATTTAGCTTAAAAGTGTTTTATATGCATGTTGTAATAATAAGTATTTTAAGTTACCCCCCAATATTATTTAGCTTAAAAGAAGAATGAATTTTAGAAACTTACAAGAAAATGCCTGGGCTTAGAATCTAATAAGTACATTCACACCCTCATGTTTTTTCTCATATATAAAATCTAAACAGCAGAATCTGAATTTACATAAGCAATCATACGCTTAAGTACAGTGTAGCATGAAGAAAAGAGAACAGGAAAGGCTGAATATTAGGGGAGGTGGGAGACTGAATGCAGGTATTGGCATGAGGTATGAAAGAGGACAAAAGACTAAAAGTTTTCTAGTCTAATTTGGTCATAAAATTTTGGTCTGGATGTTGGCTAAGTACATAAAATACATTTGGTATTGAAAGTGTAAAATCTATTGTGAAACTCCACAGCTTTGTTTTAAGATGCCTACTCTGAGTGTATAGGGGTTTCTTGAAATTTTGTCTTATCAAGTAAAAAAGCAGCTCTTTCCTTTTATTCCTGTATCTATCCTCAAACTCTTCCTCCTCTTGGGAAGCTCTAATGATGACTGTTTATACTAAGGTCCATGGTGAGAAAGTGACCCCACCTTAGACAGGTTTCCAGAACATAAAGCCCTTCACAGTGCTGAATGCTACAAGAATTCTGCAGACAATGTCATAGCATACATTCACCACACATTCAGGTTTCTCAGGAATGGGCCATGAAGAGTAGGGCCTTCACCTCTATAGTACTAGCTCTATAAAATGATTTCTACCATTGCTGGAGGATACATTGTATAGTTTCAAAGGCCCGTTGTATCTGGGCACATTCCACAATAGTTAAGTCCTCCTCTACCTACTCAATTTTAAGTTTAAAGTCTTCTCTTCCCTGTACATTTTTCATTCCTTCCTTACTACTAATTTCTTTTTTTAATTTTTTATTTAACTTTTATTAATTACACTTTATTCATTTTGTATCCCCCCATAAGCCCCTCCCTCCTCCCCTCCCGGTCCCACCCTCCCCACTCCTTTCTGAATGCATGCCCCTCCCCAAGTCCACTGATAGGGGAGGTCCTCCTCTCCTTCTTTCTGATCTTAGTCTATCAGTTCTCATCAGAAGTGGCTGCATTGTCAGGGTTCTAGGTTATCTCCATGAATAGTCCTTGGTTGGAGTATGAGTCTCTGGGAAGTTCCCTGTGTTCAACTTTTCTTGTTCTGTTGCTCTCCTTGTGGAGACCCTGTCCTCTCCAGCTCTTACTATTTCTCACTTCTTACATAACATTCCATTCAATCTGCCCATCAGGCTCAGTATCTGCTTTGACAGTCTGCACCGCAGAGGCTTTCAGAGGCCCTCTGTGGAAGGTTCCTAGGTTGTTTCCTGTTTTCTTTTTCTTCTGATGTCCATCCTCTTTGCCTTTCAGGGTGGGGATTGAACATTTTAGTTAGGGTCCTCTCTTTTGCTTAGTTTGTTTAGATGTACAGATTTTAGTGGGTTTATTCTATGCTGTATGTATATATGAGTGAGTATATACCATGTGTGTCTTTTTGTTTCTGGGACAACTCACTCAGGATGATCCTTTCCAGGTCCCACCATTTACCTGCGAATTTCAAGATTTCCTTATTTTTCATTGCTGAGTAATAATCCACTGTATAGATGTACCACAGTTTCTACATTCATTCTTCAGTTGAGGGGCATCTGGGCTGTTTCCAGGTTCTGCTATTACAAATAAAGCTGCTACAAACATGGTTGAGCAAATGTCCTTTTTGTGTACTTCAGCCTCTTTTGGATATATACCTAGGAGTGGTATGGCTGGATCTTGAGGAAGCACTATTCCTAGTTGTCTGAGAAAGCGCCAGATTGATTTCCAGAGTGGCTGTACATGTTTACATTCCCACCAGCAGTGGAGAAGGGTTCCCCTTTCTCCACAACCTCTCCAGCATGTGTTGTCACTTGAGTTTTTGATCTTGGCCATTCTGATGGGGGTAAGGTGAAATCTCAGGGTTGTTTTGATTTGCATTTCCCTAATGGCTAATGAGGTTGAGCATTTCTTTAGGTGCTTCTCTGCCATTTGATATTCCTCTACAGAGAGTTCTCTGTTTAGCTCTGTTCCCCATTTTTTAAGTGGATTACTTGTTTTGCTGCTTTTCAGCTTCTTTTCTTCTTTATATATACTAGATATGAGTCCTCTGTCAGATAAAGGGTTGGTGATGATTCTTTCCCAATCTGTAGGCAGTCACGTTGTTTTGATGACAGTGTCCTTTGATTTACAGAATCTTTTTAGTTTCATAAAGAAACCCATTAATTGATTGCTGCTCTGAGAGCCTGTGCTGTTGGTGTTCTGTTAAGGAAGTTGTCTCCTGTACCAATGAGTTCTAGGGTATTCCCCAATTTTTTCTAGCCAACTTAATGTGTCTTGTTTTATGTTGAGGTCTTTGATCCACTTGGACTTCAGTTTTGTGCAGGGTGATACGTATGATCTATTTGAATTTTTCTACATGTAGACATCCAGTTGGACCAGCACCATTTGTTGAAGATGCTATCTTTTTTCCATTGTATGGTTTTGGCATCTTTCTGAAGGTTAGGTGTCCATGAGTGTGTGGGTTTATTTCTGGGTCTTTTGTTCGGTTCCATTGATCCACCATTCTGTATCTATGCCAGTACCATACAGTTTTTATAACTGTTGCTCTATAGTTTGGCTTGAGATCAGGTATGGAGATACTTCCAGAAGATCTTTTATTATCGAGGATTGTTTTAGCAATTCTGTATTACTTGTTATTCTATACGAAGTTGAGAATTTTTCTTTCCAGGTCTGTAAAGAATTGTGTTGGCAATTTGATGGGAATTGCATTAAATCTGTAGATTGCTTTTTGTAAGATGGCCATTTTTACTATGCTAATCCTGCCAAGTCATGAGCATGGGAGATCTTTCCATCTTCTCATATCTTCTTCTAATTCTTTCTTCAGAGACTTGAAATTTTTTTCATACAAGTCTTTGACTTGCTTGGTTAAGGTTACACCAAGGTACTTTATGTCATTTGTGGCTATTGTAAAGGGTGTTGTTTCCCTAATTTCTTTCTCAGCCCTTTTGTCTTTTGTATACAGGAGTGCTACTGATTTTTTTGAGTTAATTTTGTATACAGACACTTTGCTGAAGGTGTTTATCAGCTGTTAGAGTTCCCTGGTAGAGTTTTTGGGGTCACTCATGTATACTATCATATCATCTTCAAACATTGATAATTTCACTTCTTCCCTTACAATTTGTATCCCCTTGATCTCCTTCAACTGTCTTATTGCTCTAGCAAGGACTTCTAGCACTATGTTGAAGAGATATGGAGAGACTGGGCAGCCTTGTCTTGTCCCTGATTTCAGTGGGATTGCTTTAAGTTTCTCTCCATTCAGTTTGATGTTGGCTCTAGGCTTGCTGTATATCGCCCTTACTATGTTTAGATATGTGCCTTGTATCCATGATCTCTCCAATACTTTAAACATGAATGGATGTTGGATTTTGTCAAATGCTTTTTCAGCATCTAGGGGAGATTATCATGTGGTTTTTTTCTTTCATTTTGTTAGTATGGTGGATCACATTGATGAATTTCCATATATTGAACCACCCCTGCATACCTGGGATGAAGCTTAATTGTTCATAGTGGATAATATCTTTGATGTGTTCTTGTGTTCGCTTTGCAAGTATTTTGTTAAGCATTTTTGCATCAATGTTCATAAGGGAGATTGGCCTGAAATTGTCTTTCTTTTTTGAGTCTTTGTGAGGTTTAGGTACCAAGGTGACTGTGGCTTCATAGAGTGAGTTTGGTAATGTTTGTTTTGTTTCTATTTTGTGGAATAGTTTGAAGAGAATTGGAGTTAGCTCTTCTTTGTAGGTCTGGTAGAATTCTGTGCTATAGCCATCTTGTCTTGGGCTTTTTTTTGGATGGGAGACTTTTGATGACCACTTCTATTTCTTTGGGGGATATAGGACTATTTAGTTGATTTACCTGGTCCTGATTCACCTTTGGTAAGTCAAATCGATCAAGAAAATTGTCCATTTCATTTAGATTTTCAAATTTTGTGGCATATAGACTTTTGAAGTAAGTCCTAATGATTGTTTGGATTTCCTCAGTGTCTGTAGTTATGTTTCCCTTTTCATTCCTGATTTTGTTGATTTGGGTGGTGTTTCTCTGCCTTTTAGTTAGCTTGGCTAAGAGTTTGTCAATCTTGTTGATTTTCCCAAAGAACCAGCTCTTGGTTTCGTTGATTCTTTGAATTGTTTTATTTGTTTCTAATTCATTGATTTCAGCCCTGAGTTAGATTATTTCCAGCTCTCTACTCCTTTTTGGTGTGTCTGCTTCTTCTTTTTCTCGGGTTTTTAAGTGGGCCATTAAGTTGCTTGAATGAGCGCTCTTGAATTTCTGCTTGAAGGCACTTAGTGCTATGAACTTTCCTCTTATCACTGCTTTCATTGTGTCCTGCAATTTTGGGTATGTTGTGTCTTCATTTTCATTGAGTTCTAGGAAGACTTTAATTTCTTTATTTCTTCCCTGACCTAGCTGTCATTTAGCAACAAGTTGTTCAGTTTCCATGTGTGTAGGCTTTTTGCTATTTCTGTTGTTGTTGAGGTCCAGCTTTATTCCATGGTGAATAGACAAGATACAAGGGATTATTTCAATCTTCTTGTATCTGTTGAGGCTTGCTTTGTGACCAACTATATGGTCTATTTTGGAGAAAGTTCCATGAGGTGCTCAGAAGAAGGTAAATTCTTTTGTGTTTGGTTGTAAAGTTCTGTAAATGTCTGTGAGGTCCATTTGATTCATGACCTTTGTCAGAGTTATTGCTTCTTTGTTTAATTTCTGTTTTGTTGACCTGTCCTTTGTTGAGAGTGGGGTGTTGAAGTCTCCTACTATTAATGTGTGGGGATCTATATGTGGTTTAAATTTTATCAATGTTTCTTTTACAAATGTGGGTGCCCTTGTATTTGGGGCAGAGATGTTCAGGATTGTGATGTCTTCCTGGTGGAATTTTCCCTTGATGAGTGTGAAGTGTCCTTCCCCATCTCTTTGTATTAATTTTGGTTGAAAGTCTATTTTATCAGATTTTAGAATGGCTACTCCTGTTTGTTTCTTGGGTCCATTTGCTTGGAAAGTCATCTTTCAACCTTTTACTCTCAGGTAATCTCTCTCTTTGTGCCTTATGTGTGTTTCTTGTATGCAACAGATTGTTGGGTTTTGTTTTTGTATCTATTCTGTTAATCTGTGTCTTTTTACTGGAGAGTTGAGTCCATTGATGTTGAAAGAGATTAATGACCAGTGGCTGTTAGATCTTTTGATTTTGATGTTGGCTGTATCATAAGGTTGTGTGCTTGGTTGCTTTTTGTTTTACTGTAGTAAGGTTAATTATTTCCTGTGTTTTCTTGACAGAAGGTAATTTTCTTGGGTTGTATTTTTCCTTCCAGTGTCTTCTGTCATGCTGGATTTGTGTGTAGGTGTTGTTGAAATTTGTTTTTGTCATTGAATATCTTGTTTTCTCTGCCTATGAGGACTGAGATTTTTGCAGTGTATAATGCCTGGGCTGAAATCTGTGTTCTCTTAGGGTCTGCAGGTAATCAGTCCAGGCCCTTCTACCTTTCATAGTCTTTGTTGAAAAGTCATGTGTGATTCTAATGGGTTTGCCATTATATGTTACTTGGCCTTTTTCTTTTGCAGCTTTTTGTATTTTTTCTTTGTTCTGTATACTTACTGTTTTGATTATTATGTGGTGGGAGGATTTTCTTTTCTGGTCAAATTTCTTGGGTGTTCTGTAAGCCTCATGTATTCTTATTGGCCTCTCCTTTAAGTTGGGATATTTTCTTCAATGATTTTGTTGAAAATATTTTCTGGGCCTTGGAGATGTGTGTCTTCTTTTTCCTCTATACCTATTATTCTTAGGTTTTGTCTTTTCTTATTGTCTTGGATTTCTTGGATGGTCTGTGTCAGGAATTTTTTGGATTTAACATTTTCTTTGACAGATACATGGATTTCTTCCATTGTATCTTCTACACCTGAGATTCTTTCTTCCTTCTCTTTTATTCTGTTGGTTATGCTTACCTCTGTATTTCCAGTTTTCTTCCCTAAATTCTTCCTCTCCGTTATTTCCTCCATTTGTGTTTTCTTTAATTTTTCCAGTTCTATCTTCAGGTCTTGAGTTGTTTTGTTTACTTCCTTCACCTGTCTGATTGTATTGTCCTGTTTTTCTTTTAGTTCCTTCAACTCTGTTTCTTTTATTTCTTTCAGTGATTATACTATTTCTTCTCTGAAGGCCGCAAACTGTTTGGGTGCATCTTCACGTATTTCTTCATGGATGGCCATAATCTGCTTGTCTTTAACTTCCTCCATTTCTTTACGGATAGCCATGATCTGTTTGGTTTTATCATTCTCTCATTCCGTATTTTATTTGTTTCCTCTATTATCCTCTTCATCAGCATAGATGTAAGTTCATCTTCTTGATTTTCTATTATGCTGCCTTGTCCAGGGCTGTTTGCCCCTGGATGGCTGGGTTCTGGAGATGTCATATTGCTCTGTCTTTTGTTGGTTGAGCTTTTACGCTGACTTCTACCCATTGGGCTGTTTTAGGTTTTGGCTTTTAGTTTCTGTGCTTCCTGGAGTCCTGAGGTAGGGAGAATCCCCTTGGCAGGAAGATGATTTTTCCTGAAGGAGTCCTCCTCTGCTTTTTGGTTATGGTCACTGTATGGCCAGTGTTTCTCAGGAATTGCCACTGCTCACCTCAGGTGTATAGCCCTGAGTAGTAGCTGTGGTCTTTGTTATGCAGGGGGGCCTCTCCTTTTACCCATAGAAGTTCTCAAGACAGCTGTCCCACTGCTGGGTTTCTCGTTATAAATTTTGTGAGCTGCTGCTGTTGTTACAGTTTTCCAGGTATAGTCCTCTTGAAGAACCTGCTGATTCCCTAGCTGTGGGGTTTTCTCCCAACAGGGAAACTCAGTCTGTTATCCTGGGGCACACAGTTCTGTCTGGGAAAGTGAGAGGAGCGCCCAGCAAGTCTCTGGGCTAGAGGCTGAGTGCTCTGCTCTGGGCCTGGAGAATGTGCACCTAGGTCTCTGGTCTGGAGGCTGGTAACTCAGGGCTCCACTCTGGTCTGGAGGCTGGTAACTCAGGGCTCCACTCTGGTCTGAAGGCTGGGTACCTCACTCTGAACCAGAAGCTGTGTGTCCCTGTCTGGGATGTCGGCTGCCGGCACTGCTCTGGTCCAGACGCTGTGCGTGCAGGCCTCTTGAAGGACCAGAGATTCCCACAATTTTGTCAGTCTAGCTAGGGGTAGATCCTTGGCACAGTATCTGAGGGCTGCTGTAATGGCTCTCTGGCTTTTGTAGGTCTGAGGATGCAGCTGTGTGCCCCAGTGCCCTAGAGTCTAGAGTCTGCGAGAATCCATAAAGTCTTTTGGTGCTGGGTGTCCCGAGTGTTAGACCTGATGATCCCCACCACCACTGTGGAGTTTCCTCCTGACAGGGACACCCAGTCTTTGCTTTGGGGACCGCCATTCTGTCTGGGGTGGCAAGTAGAACCCACAGGCACAGATGCCCGCCCGTGGCTCCGCCTTTCTGGCCTTTGGGAGCCTGGGCATCTGCCTAAACTGGATAATTTTCCTGAGGCCTTTTTGGGGTAGTGGTATCAGCTGAGTGCTCCGAGATCAGACCAGCCATTTCCCTCCCTGTGGGTTTGCACTCGACAGTGAAACTCAGTCTCTGGTGCCCTGGGGCCCACAGTTCTATCTGAGGTGACGAATCAGGCACACAGGCAGGGCTCTGTGCCGGAGCCTGAGTTCCCTGTCTCTGGCTCCGGGCTGGCTCCTGGGGCACCTGTGGAACCCGAGTCTTTTCCAGGGGATGTCTGGTTGACCTAAGGTCGGTTGCAATCGTTTCCTGCTCCATGGGGTTATCTCTCGACTGGAAAATCCAGTCTGTGATGTTGTGGGCCCACAGTTCAGTCTGGGACAGTGACCAGATCACGCTGGCTTGCAGCTCTGGGCTGGCAACCAAGCGCCTGGCGGAACCGGGATCTCTTCCATGGTTTAGCTGGGTGAGTTAAAGCTGATTGAATCTCCCACCGTGGGGTATCCTCTCACCTGGGAAACACAATCACTTGTGTTTTATGGCCAAGAGTTCTGATTGCTGGTCTCTGTACCGATCCTGCTGTGCTGCTGCTCAGAATGAGTGTCCTCCTGGCACCGCCATCTTGCCCCACCCTCCCTACTTCTAATTTCTTACTTCTCCCCAGCTCTACTCTCTCTTCTACTGAACCACAACATCTTCTCACAGTTGCCACATCACAGGAGAGCTGCTTTACAAGGCATCTTGTTTATTCCCCGAGACTCTCTAGCAGTGCATGCATGTCATCTGCATTCTGTTCCTTCATAACTCAACTTGTCAGCAATCTGGATGTTCAACATGGAACAAAGTAGCAAAACATTACATGTATATTTTTACATTTCCTCCTTTTTGAAATGTCCCCATAATGTTTGTGTGCTTTTTAAAAATTTTTTATTTAATAATCAAAATGGATCTTTTTTCTTTTTTTTATTAATTACACTTTATTCAATTTCTATCCCCCCTGTAGTGCCCTTCCTCCTCCCTTCCCAATCCCTCCCTTCCTCCTCCTTCTACACACATACCCCTCCCAAAGTCCACTAATAGGAGAGTCTTCTTTTCCTTTCTCTGATCCTAATCAAATAGGTCTCATCAGGAGTGGCTGTATTCTCTTCCTCTGTGGCTTGGTAAGGTTGCTCCCCCATCATGGGGAGGTGAGCAAAGAGCAGGCCATTCAGTTCTTGTCAAGGCAGTCCCTGTTCACATTACTAGGGCACCCACTTGGACACTGATCTGCCATGGGCGACATCTGTGCAGGAGTTCTATCTTATCTCCATGCATGGTAATTGGTTGTAGTATCAGTCTCAGAAAAAAAAACCCTTGTGTTCAGATGTTTTGGTTCTGATGCTCTCCTTATGGAGCTTCTGTCCTCTCCAAATCTTAGTATTCCCACTTCTTGCATAAGATTCCCTGCACTCTGCTCAATGGTTGGCCATAAATCTCAGCATCTGCTTTGATAGTCTGCAGGGCAGAGCCATTCAAAGGCCCTCTTTGGAAGGCTCCTGACTTATTCCCTCTCTTCTACTTCTTCTGATGTCCATCCTCTTTACCTTTCTGGATAGGGATTGAGCATTTTAGCCAGAGTACTCCTCTTGATTAGTTTCTTTAGGTGTACAGATTTTAGTAGGTTTATCCTATATTATATGTCTATATGAGTGAATATATACCGTGTGTGTCTTTCCCCTTCTGGGACAGCTCACTCAGGATGACCTTTTCCAGATCCCAAGATTTACCTGCAAATGTCATGACTTCCTTGTTTTTTATTGCTGAGTAACATTCCATTGTGTAGATGTGCCACAATTTCTGTATCTATTTCTCAGTTGATGGTCATCTGGGTTGTTTCCAGCTTCTGGCTATTACAAATAAAGCTGCTACAAATATAGTTGAGCAAATGTCCTTATTGGGTACTTGAGCTTCTTTTGGATATATGCCTAGGAGTGGTATGGCTGGATCTTGAGGAAGCACTATTCCTAGTTGTTTGAGAAAGCGGCAGATTGATTTCCAGAGTGGTTGTACATGTTTACATTCCCACATGCAGTGGAGGAGTGTTCGCCTTTTTATACAACTTCTCCAGCATGTGTTGTCAAAGTGGATCTTAAGTACTATTCAAGCCAAAGGTCTACTGTCTATGCATGATGCCCTGTGAGAGCTCATTTATATCCCAAGTAGATCATGGAGTCATCTAACTGCATCCTTTGTTCTATTCCCACAGAAAGCAGGTCTCCATGTCTTCCTGTTCCACCTCCATGCTCATCCTAAATTGTTCATTTTCTTTTTTCTTCATTGTAATGATTGTAACAGAAGACATGTTTTCATGTAATTAATGACATGTTTTACCTAACTTAATATATATATAATATATATGTAATATATGTAATATATATATTATATATATATTTATAATATATATGTAATATATATAATATATAATATATGTAAATATATAATATATAAATATTTAATATTACATAAATGGAAAATTGTGAGAAACTGAAATATTGTGAGGAAAAAATGAGTGAGTGAGTAGTCCATCTATCCTAGGTTGTTGTTTTCGTTTTTTAGTAAAATAAACCAGAGGATGAGTAAAAGAATACTCTGTTTGGATTTTGAAATGTTTCCTTTCTCACTGTCATTTAATTATTTCTTCAATGTGAAGTACTTGAGTATGATCACTATTTTTCTTTCTGATGTGAACCTAGACATTTTATAGATAAAAATCTTAATAATGCAGGATTTGCTGTTTTCTTTGGCTCTTTCACTGGGCATTCTTTGTCTATCTTAAGTATCCCAGTACCATGCTCTGACAAGATTTACAGACAAAGGATAGTTCATGGGATGAGAAAGTTCTATTATATTTGCAGTTGTACTGAATGTAGATCTTAGCATTTACATGTATCTAGATCTGACACTAATATTTCACTATAGACTGTGGTTGGGTCTTCTACAGAGTTGAGCAACTCAGGCTTTGTCCTCATGAGAACATGATGCTCTCATCCAAACAGTCACTTGAATATAACACTATTGTTTTTCTTAGCAGCTGGAGACTGCAACGTGTGGACATAAATTCTCATCTTTATGCCTTAGTGACATAAATAAATGTCAAAGTCAGGGCTTCTGAATAGCTTACAAGTTCTTGAAACAGAGGCTTCTCCATATTACAGATACATTTGGCAATATAGAGTCAGTAATGTCATAATGGAGGGAAAAATGAAGATATGCAAGTGACTCTTGGTCAGAGATGATGATAAATACCTGCACATGTAAGGAACTCTCTGACTAAAATTGTCAGTAGTAATGCCCCCTAAAATTCCTGTTTTCAACCATTTCCACTCCATGGATTGAACACAAATGTGTAAAGAAGTCAGTTATGCAAACGCTGTGGGGAGCAGAATCTTGAAGTGAAATCTAGAGGAAATTATGTCCTAACACCACCAATAGCAGTACTTCTAAAGGAGACATGAAATGTCAAGAGTCCTTTTAACAAAAGGTTTCACAGCTGTTTCTTTGGGGAGTTTTTGTCTCACTTCCTCCGTGGTTCGCATCACTGTGAATATTGCTACTATCATAGGACTGACAGAAGTAGTCACCCTCATCCTCAGTCTGCAGGTTACTGATTTTCAGAGAGGCTGAGTTGGAGGAGCTGTCAGTGGAGCCAGAGAACCGATCAGGAATCCCCGATGGTCGCTCATTGTTGTACTTTATCAGAAGAGTGGGGGATCTTCTCAAGCGCTGCTGGTACCAGTACACATAGTTGTCTCCAATGTTACCACTGCTGCGTTGGCACGAGATGGTAACTGTGCTTCCTGGAGAACCTGACACAGAGTTTGGCTGAGTCAGTTGAAACTGGCCCATTGACTCTGTAAGAAGAAAATAATAAAAGTCAGTAAGAACAAGGCAACCTCATTCATAAACAAGCCTATGCACCAAACACCCAAAAGCAAGAGGCAATTGCTCTCCCAGAACTCCTTCAGTCAACTCACCTGCTAAGTAATAAAGAAAGACAAGGAGTAGTGGAGCCAGAGTCATGGTGAAAACACTAAGATTCGGCTTCCTGAGTCCAGTGCACAAGATATACCTCAGCACCCCTTCTTATTTGTTTCTGGGATTCCAGGTGCATGCTGGCTGTATGCAAAACCCCTATTCTGGTTTTGTTCAAGCCCCTCCTTTTATTTCAGACTGGGTCTGATTGACAAATGCAGACACTGCTTATGAAGAAGATGTGGCCTTCACCAAAGGGTGGGACAGAAAACCTGAAAATGAAGGGAAAACAGGAGAGGAGTGAGGAGTTTGGCTATGAGAACCCAATGCAACCATGTCTTGCTACCTGGTATATGACTGCTAGGATCCTAACTGCCAACATTAAGACCATTTGAGAACTCACATAGCCACTCTTGAAGCCTGAGTGGAACATAAATTACCCCATAATATGATTCGTTCAGTGTCAACTAAAGCAGTGGGTAACCCAGTTTACTTTTGCAGAGAGATTCAGTGCCTGGTTTGAGAAGAACTATCTTCTTTTACTCTAAAAGTCCTGTGGTTATAATTGTGTCCATTTCTAGGTAAAAATGTATTAGAGGATTGTAGTTAAGAGTTTATCTCAGCAGCTAAGAATTCTTGCTGTTCCTGCAGAATATGTGAGGTTGGTTTTCAGCACCCATGCCAGACAGATCAGAACCTCCTCTGATTATAGTTCTAGGGGATTGGATGTTCTATTTTGGCCCCCTCAGATATCCAGACTCATTTGTTTGCACAAACACCCTGCCACATCACTATATATATATATATATATATATATATATATATATATATATATAATATATATTTATATATATTATATGTACATAATTTTTAATATACTCAAGAATAAAAATAGCTTTAATATAATTGCCAAAAATGGGAAAGGTATCTGTGAGAGTAAATTAATCTTTTTTTAGAAAATAAAATTCTCTGTTACTGTCAATAATTAAATGAAAGATAGCTCTACTAAAATACAGGGACCATCTCTGACATGAACTCATGTGCTGGCTCTTTGATCACTTCCACCTGAGGGGGGAACAGCCTTCCAGTATACAGAGGAAGACAAAGAAGCCAGTCCTAATGAGACCTGATAGACTATGGTCATATGGAAGGGGAGGAGGAAACCCCCATCATTGGACTGGGGGAAGTGCATAGGAGAAGAAGAGGAAGGGAGTGTGAAATTGGGAAGGGGTGGTGGAGGGGACTACAGCTGGGATACCAAGTGAATAAACTGTATTTAATAAAAATAAAATTAAAAAGTATAAAAGTATATTATGAATTATTTTTCATTCCTAAGTTGTGAATAGACTACAAGTTTAATTCCTTGTGCATTTAGAAACTATTTCTGTCACTTTTCTTTCAGAGTCCAAAGATATAAATTTTATTTTAAATAACACTTTATATATTAAACAAAAAACAGCTTAGCTTCAGATTAAATATGTTTCATGCATAGAAAATTTGATGATGAGCACTGCTGACTAAGTCTTAAATGAAAACTAGATAACTGAACTTTGTAAAAGTAAAAATTCTGAAATGTACACAAAATTCTGAAACAATATCTTTTCCATATGCTATAGATGAAAAAAATCATCAATTCAAAATCTGATAAGGAGTAAACAAAATGTTTTAATTAACAGCCAGGATCAGGATTGGGATTCTGGAAGCATCTCTGTGGTTTCCCTTCAAGGTATCTATAACACACCCAAACAGCACTGAAGAAATGTCTGAGCAGGAACTGGAAAGAAATGTTGAATGTTTTGAAAGTCTGTGTATTGAAGACAAGGTCACAGCAGAAGGAGTCCACCACAATGCCAAAGCAATAAGGAGCACATTCTTGGTACCTCTTCAATGGGACTGGCAATTAGGCCAAGCTTTACCTTTGAAAAACTATGTTCATGTATGCTCCCACGATAGATTTAAGTGTTCACTACCATGGCCTGCTGTCCAGGAACTGCACATTTTCCCCCATAGTTCTCCAAGTACATGGTTCTGAAAACTCGATGGTTCTGTACATGGAGCAGATCATTGTAATTTTACTCTTCCTGAAAGTTTAGGGATGTCATGCTATAAAAAATAGGAAACTGTATTCTGATTACCCTTAGTGGTTACAGTAAATAATTATCACGTTAATGTAGAATATAGTTGGTAAAAATTTGAATAAACTGTTTTCTCTGTTCCTATAATGTCTTAGCATGTTATTGATCCTTTGTTTTTTAATTTCATAGTTTTGTTTAAGAAAGTCATTTTTAAAAATTCTTTATTAATTGCACTTTATTCACTTTGAATCCCCCCTGTAGTTCCCTCCCTCCTCCCATCCCAACCCCTCCCTTCATCCAACCTCTGCATGCATGCCCCTCCCCAAGTCCACTTTTAGGGGAGATCTTCTTTTCCTTCCTTCTGATTCTAGTCTATTAGGTCTCATCAGCAGTGGTTGCATTGTCTTCTTCTGTGGGCTAGTAATGCTGCTTCCCCATCAAGGGGAGGTAATTAAAGAGCAGGCCAATCAGGTCATGTCAGAGACAGTCCCTCTTCCTATTACAATGGAACCACTTGGATACTGAACTGCCATGGGCTATATCTGTGCAGGGGTCTTAGGTTGTCTCCATGCATAGTCCTTGGTTGGAATAGCAGTCTCAGGAAAGACCCTTGTGCTCAGAATTTTTGGTTCTGTTGCTCTCCTTGTAGAGTTTCTGTCCTCTCCATATCTTACTGTCAGTAAGAAAGTCATTTTTAAGTTTGCTTCATATGTATTGTATGTATCATGCTCTGAGTATACATCATATATATGGCTGATGCACACACACACACACAGAGAAAGACACACACTGTCAATAGTTAGACTGACTACCATCTGCCACATATTAGATCTGAAGAAAAAGTGAAAATATAAAAAATATAAAAGCTGAAATCTTCGTCTTTCATTCTAAGGGATTCCCTTCTCTAACAGTTGTGGATTTGTAACATTAGAATAATGAAGCAGTGGAGAAGATATCAAATTTTATATTTTGAGACTAGGTTATTACAATTGAAAGCACATTCTGAGTGATTTTTCTCTGCTACATAGGTTTTGTCCAAGAAGATATGAAATTATTTTGTTACTAGAAATATTTTTCTGGACAATGACTCTATTGAGATGAAGGACAAAGTATAAAGCAGAACTGTGAGTATACTTTTAATGTGGCCAATGGGGCCTAGGAGCAGGAAGGTTCCCAGGGTAGTTCTTGGGTAACAGTCCTCAATGGCATCACTACCTGTGTGAGTATGGGAAAGGAAGTAGTGACTTCTGAATGACTTGGTCTTGACAGCAGCCTTGTCTTCTCAAGAGCAGCCCGTCACTGCCCTCTAATGGGCATAAGCATTTCCATGAGAAGTAGGGCAGAGGTGAAACTATTTCTTCCAGGGACAGAATTAAAACTGAAACAGGGTTAAAGGAACACGGGTATGCAAGGAAAACACAACAGGGTTCCTGAGATAGCCTGTTCTTGTTCCTAGAATACTCTTTGAGAAGAAATAGCCAAAAGGCACAGGAGTAGATATTAACACAGAACCAATAGGGAGAATGGGAGGACACTGGACCCCAATAAATTACACAAGCCAACATCTAGCATTTGTTTAACAGACTTCCTGTCTTCTCCCATTATGAATTCCACTCCTCTACTACTTGGTCTTCTATATTCCCAATAATTCAGTGGTTTTTTTTTCCTATGGGGCAGAAAATAAACTTGGCAATTCCCTATAATTTCCCCATATCCCAGTTATATTTCTTGGGGGTCTCTCATCTAGACTTTGACATGACCTCCTCTGAAACTGATATGCCTAACTGAAAATCACAGAGAAGAACTTAGAATTATTCAAGATGCAAGAGGCACTCAGAGGCCAACTTTCATACTAAGAGATAATTCTCCACAACGACATGTTTAGATTCTCAGCTCCCACCTCCACTGGTTCTATGAAGAGCAGGTGCTTGGGGTCTGAATGAGCATAGTATAAGGTGATTTTAACCTTGAGAACCAGGATAAAGGCTTGTGTGGCCACTCTTCAGCCAAAATATATGGCAAATAGCACTCCCAAGGAACTGACAAGCTTGGAAGGAGAAAGATTGGCAGATGTATATTTTCTACTCAGTGGCTCTGGGAGTGATCCACAGTGATGTTATTATTCTTCTTATAGCTTCTGGCTCTTGGACTCTTGAACTGGAAAGAGCTACATGGAGGCACCTGAGTGTAGGCTGGTGGAAAAAATTCAGAGTACACCCTGAGTTCTGTGTCCAGCATTGAAAGTCAGTCAGTGGAGGAAAGAGAGAATGCTATCATTTTTTCCTGCATCATAGCTTAAAAAATCATAGCTTAAAGTTTGTGTTTTGGCTTTTCCTTGGTGTTATCTAAATTTTGTCCAGTATTTAAAAGTAACAGTCTGAGATGCTTGATCTTCTGTTGTACAGTAACCATACCTAAGGCCTATACTAATGTGTTCAGGAAGATGAGAGTGGAGAATGTGCCAGGCCTTTATGCTGCCAAGAGAAACAAGCCCATTATTGTTTTAGCCTAAAAGTCAAATGATAATTGCTGTTGGGAGCCATGGCTCTGGCAGCTGCTTTGATATTTAAATCTCACTGGAATGACTGCTTTTACTAGGCCTTCACTGAAGTCAGGGAAGAATTTGCAAGTCCATCTCCTTTTGTTTGTGACAGCAGGTGGGATAGTTTGTGAAGATCACACCTCTTGCTTCACCTCCTTGTGTGAATTTTTTTTTGAATTTTATTTTTTTCTTATCAGTTACATTTTATTAACTCTGTATCCCAGCCATGTCCTGATCCCTCATTCCCTCCCAGTCCCTCCCTCTCTCCCTCATCTCCACCGTGCCCCTTTCCAAGTCCACTGATGGGGGGGACCTCTTCCCCATTCATCTGATCCTGTTTTATCAGGTATCTTCAGGACTGGCTGCAAAGCCCTCCTCTGTGGCCTAACAGGACTGCTCCTCCCTTGGGGGGTGGGGAGGCCAAAGAGCCAGTCATTGAGTTCCTGTTAGAAATAGTCCTTGTTTCTCTCACTTTGGGAAACCAATTGGTTACTGAGCTACCACAGGCTACATCTGAGCAGAGGTTCTAGGTTATATCCATACATGGTCCTTGGTTGAATGTCAGTCTCAGAAAAGACTCTGTCCCCAGATATATTTCGTCCTTGTGGAGCTCCTATCCTTTCCCCATCAGACTAACTCCCCTTCTTTCTTATGATTCCCTGTACGCTGCCAAAGGTTTGGTCATGAGTCTTTGCTTTGAAAATACTGCTAGTTAGAGTCTTTCAGATGTGCTCAGTAGACTCCTGTAATATGTTTAATGCACATCCCATCTGTCTTTCTAAAGGAGGATTGATCATCTTACCCCATGTCTGCTCTCTTGATTATCTTTTTTAGGTGTATAGATTTCATTATGTTTATCATATCATATAGGTATATATAAGTGAGTATGTACCGTGTTTGTCTTCCACATTCTGGGATATTTCACTCAGAATGATCTTTTCTAGATCCCACCATTTGCCTGCAAATTTCATGATTTCCTCCTTTTTGATTGCTGAGTAGTATTCCATTGTGTAAAAATACCACAATTTCTATACCCATTCCTCCGTTGATGGACATCTGGGTTGTTTCCAGGTTCTGGCTATTACAAATAAAGCTGCTATAAACATGGTTGAACAAGTATCCCTTTTGTGTACTTGAGCAAACTTTGAGTATATACCTAGCAGTGGTATAGCTGGGTCTTGAGGAAGCACTATTCCTAATTGTCTTAGAAAGCGCCAGATAGCTTTCCAGAGTGGTTGTACCAGTTTACATTCCCACCAGCAGTGGAGGAGGGTTCCCCTTTCTCCACAACCTCTCCAGCATGTGTTGTCGCTTGAGTTTTTCATCTTGGCCATTCTGATGGGTGTAAGTTGGTATCTCAGGGTCGTTTTGATTTGAATTTCCCTGATGGCTAATGAGGATGAACATTTCTTTAAGTGTTTCTCTGCCATTCGATATTCCTCTGTCGAGAATTCTCTGTTTAGCTCTCTTCCCCATTTTTTAATTGGATTACTTGGTTTGCTGTCCTTGTGTGAATTTAACCCATTGTTCTGAGATGTTTCTACTCTGGCTTAAAAGCTCTCTGCAATAAAAAGTCAGGCTTGCTGCTTGCTGTTGTGGCTTTCAAGTTCAGAGCCTCTTAAAAAAGTTTCCTGTGTGCTGTGTGGTTTTTTTATTATTATTATTAATTTTAATCCTCACTCTCGACTGGCGGACTCAGGCAAATTGGTGCCCAACTTGGGGCTTGAGATACAGGGAATCAGTGAAGGACACCATGGTTATTGGCAAGCTTGCACAGTTATTAGAAAGGGTGCAGTGAGTAAATCCAAAAATAAAAATGGGATAAGGCATTAGCCTAGTGTTTTCTTGTATGGAACTTAATTAAAGGCAGTCTGTATAAGCAGCAGGAACTGAGAAAGTTAAACTTTCAGGCTCAGAGAGAAGGAGGTTAGAAAGATGGCAGGCTTCATGACAAAATGATATCAGCTCCTCCAGAGGAGTTATATTTCTCTCCTGATGACAGTAAGTTCTTGCCAGAAGGAGACTTTGAGGAAGACTTACATCCTAATGAGGTTACAGAGTTGGAGAAAGAGCCAGATCAGTATTATTCTGAGAGATACCCTCCAATTCAGGCTATGCATGTTAAAAAGCGTAAGCCTTGGCAAAAAGAAATTAAAAGACTGGAGTGTGGCTTGGAGGAAATAAACAAAAAAATTGGAGAATTAACTACTAGGGAAAATGAAGCTCAATCTCACACTCCAACCCCATCATTGGTTGCAGGATTGGACCCTCCTTTTGGGAGTGCTACAGTTGCAGTGGCCCAAAAGACAGGGGATCTTTTCCTTTGTCCACTGTACGGGCAACTCTATCCCATTTGCAATCTTCTTTATAAGAAGCTAGGAAAAATGGAGAAGATGTAACTGAGTTTTATGGTTTTCCAGTTCTGGAGCAACCTGATGAATGGGGTAATATTGCGAGAGTCCATGCTCCTATACCTTTTAAACAAATAAGAGAATTAAAATCTGCATGCTGCCAATATGGTCCCACAGAACCTTTCACCCAGGCTCTGCTGGAGTCCATGTCTACTGAGGCCCTCTGCCCAGGGGACTGAAAACAGTTAGCAAGAGCATGCTTATCAGGAGGAGATAATTTATTATGGAAGTCAGAATTTGAGAGCATTGTCAAGCTACAGCTGAACTTAATTGAGCTCAGGGAATTCCTATAACTTATGACATGCTTGCTGGAGAAGGAATCTACAGGGAAATAGGACAGCAATTGGATTTTGATGTGGCCGTTTATGCTCAAGTAAATACTGCTGCCCAGAGGGCCTGGAATAAACTTCCACAAGCAGGTAGACAGGTGGAAGATTTGTCTAAAATCTGTCAGGGACCTGATGAGTTATTTCAAGATTTTGTGGCAAGATTAATGCAAGCAGCAAACAGACTTATAAGTGATAAAAAGTCTGGATTGTTATTAGTAAAACAATTGGCTTATGAGAATGCTAACAGTACTTGCCAAGCAGCCTTGAGACCCATTAGAGAGAAAGAAGATATTTCTAAATTTATTCCATTATGTTCAGACATCAAGCCGTCTTATACTCAAGGAGTAGCAATGGCTGCAGCCCTACAGGGGAAGTATATTAAAGAAACATTATTTCAGCAAAAGAAAGGCCCAAAGAATAGAGTATCTGGAAATTGTTATGGTTGTGGGCAAATGGAACATCAAAGAAAAAATTGTCCTGATGCTAGTAAGAAAGAAGGAAATCAAAAGGAACCCAGTCTATGTCCAAGATGTAAAAGAGGAAAGCATTGGGCTAATGAGTGTAAGTCTAAAAGAGATGCTGCAGGAAACCCTTTAATACAGGGAAACTGGAAAGGGGGCCAGCCCCAGGCCCCACAACAATATTATGGGGCACTATAGAACATGGTCCCTCAGCAAGGAAATCCATTCAGGACCTCTGTAGAGCAACCACAGGTAGCAAAGGACTGAACCTCAGTTCCTCAGCCTACCCAGTATTAACTCCTGAAATGGGGATGCAGGCCCTACCTATAGGAGTTTATGGTCCATTAATTAGAGGGACTATGGGACTATTATTAGAAAGAAGTAGTACTACTATGCAGGGAATTTTAGTAGATCCTGGAGTAATTGATGCTGATTTTGAAGGGAAGATAAAAATTATGATGCACTTTCCAAATGGAATTTCTGTAATAAATCAAGGCCAAAGATTAGCTCAATTAATATTGCTCAACCAAGTTTAGACAAAAAATGCAAGTAAAAAGGATAGGGGAGGAGATGCAGGTTTTGTATCCTCTGATACTGATTGGGTACAAGCTATGGGTCCCAATAGACCTAAGCTAGTGTTACAAATTAATGGAAAAAAATTACAGGGTTATTGGATACAGGAGCCGATGTCTCTGTCTTAACTGCTGATCAGCAGCCTATGCATTGGCCTAAACAATCCTCTATTACACAGTTACAAGGAATAGGACAAAGCCAATATCCTGAATGGAGTAGTGATAAGTTAACTTGGAAGGATGAGGAAGGACACAAGGGAACTTTTAAACCGTACATTATCCATGGCCTTCCTGTTAATCTGTGGGGTAGAGATGTAATGAGTAATATGGGAGTATATCCTTATAGTCCTAGCAGTGCAGTTACCAATCAGATGCTTAATTCAGGACTGGAAAAATCTGGACAAGGCATAGCTCAGCAATTAATAGCTACCCCAAGAAATTTTAAAAAGAGGTTGGGTCATTTTTAGGGGAGGTCACTGAACAACCTGTACCCCATGCAGATCCAATAACATAGAAAGCAGATGATCCTGTGTGGGTGAATCAGTGGCCTCTTTCCCTTGAGAAAATTAAAGCTGCTGAGCAGTTAGTACAGGAACAGCTTGATAGTGGCAATATTGCTCCATCAAACTCATCTTGGAACTCCCCTATTTTTGTTATAAAACAGAAGTCAGGAAAATGGAGACTTTTACAAGATCTCAAAAAAGTAAATAAAACAATGAAATTAATGGGAGCCTTACACCCTGGATTGTCTACCCTTTCTGCTATACCTAGGGATACTTTTAAAATTATACTAGATTTAAAAGATTGTTTTTATACTATTCCTCTTGCTCCTCAAGATTGTAAAAGATTTGCTTATAGCGTGCCATCAGTAAATTTTAAAGAACCTATGAAGAGATATCATTGGCTTGTATTACCTCAAGGTATGGCAAACAGTCTGACTTTATGTCAAAAAGTTATGGCTCAAGCTGTTTTTAAAACTAGAGAGGCATATTATTCTTTGTATATTATTCATTATATGGATGACATTTTACTGGCTCATAAAAATAAAGGGATTTTATTAAGTGCTTTTAGACACTTACAACAAGCTTTAAAGGGTCTAGGCTTAGTGGTTGCACCAGAAAAGGTGCAGACAAAACCACCCTATTTGTATTTGGGACATAAATTATATCCTTAGACCATTATGCCCCCAAAAAAATTCAATTAAGGAAAGACAACCTAAAAACTTTAAATGATTTTCAAAAATTGTTAGTTGATATTAATTGGCTAAGACCTCATTTAAAATTAACTACAGGACAGCTGAAACCACTTTTTGACATTTTAAAAGGAGAGTCTATTCCTTTGTCAAAAAGGGAACTTACCAAAGAAGCTCGTGATGCCTTGCCAAAGATAGAATTAGCTATTAAAAAGCAACATGTTCAATATATTGATTATTCAAAAGAATGGGGTGCATATATTTTGGTTACTGTTCATACTCCAACCGCTGTATTGTGGTAAGAAGAACCATTATTATGGTTGCACTTGCCTGTGTCTCCTGTTCGAGTTCTGACACCATATTATGAAGCAGTGGCTAGTTTAGTTCAAATGGCTCTCACAGAATCTCGCAAGTATTTTGGTAGAGAGCCTGCCTTAATTGGAGTCCCTTTTACCAAACAGCAAGTAGATTGGTTATTTCAAAATGCAGATTGTTGGGCCATAGCTTTTGCTCATTATTTAGGACATATTGATAATCGTTATCCAAAAGATAAATTACTTCAATTTGCCAATGAGCATGCTTTTGTATTTCCTAAAATAATTAAACAAAAGCCATTACCTCAAGTTCCAACAGTATTCACAGATGGATCTTCAAATGGAAAAACTGTATATGTACTACAGGGACAAACATTTGTTTTGCAAACATTGCCAGCCTCAGCTCAAGCTGTAAAATTATGAGCTGTTGCTACAGTCTTTAAAAATATGGCTTCTACCTCTTCAACTTGTACACTGATAGCCATTATATAGCTAAAGCCTTAAAAGTCCTAGAGACTGTAACATATGTTAATACAGCTAATAAACAAATACAAGATCTATTTAGAGAGATTCAACAAAGTATTTGGAGCTATGTGCAGCCTTGTTATGTAGGACATATTAGAGCTCATTCAGGGCTTCCTGGACCTTTAACTTTAGGAAATAATTTAGCAGATCAAGCCACACATTTGGTTGGATTAACTCAACAAAAATTGGCTCAAAATTCTCATGCATTACATCATCAAAACAATTTAATATTACCAGAGAAGCTGCTATACAAATTGTAAGATCATGTTCCTCTTTTCCTGAACATTTTAATGTACCTCATTATGGTGTCAATCCTAGAGGCTTGACTCCCAACCATTTATGGCAAGTGGACGTAACTCATGTCCCAGAATTTGGGAAACTAAAATATGTTCATGCAACAATTGACACTTTTTCAGCATTTATCTAGGCAACTCTCTTAACAGGAGAAGCCAACAAACATGTTATAAGTCATTGCTTAAAGTGTTTTGCTGCAATTGGTATTCCTTCCATTATAAAAACTGATAATGACTCGGTATATATGAGTCTAGCTTTTCAACATTTTTGTGCACAAATGAGTATTAATCATAAAACGGGCATTTCATATAATCCTCAAGACCAAGAAATTGTGGACCGAGCCCATGGATCTCTTAAGAACCAATTTCAAAAAATAAAAAGGGGGGAGCTATATCTCCAAACACCACATAATTATATTAATCATGCTCTCTTTATTTTAAATTTTTTAAATGTGGATATACAAGGCTGTTCTGTGGCTGATCGATTGTGGCATCCTAATACCAAAGATAATTATGCCCAAGTAAAATGGAAAGATGCCATTACTGGAATATGGCAAGGCCCTGACCCTGCATTAATATGGGGAAGAGGGCATGTTTGTGTTTTTCCACAGGACACAGAAGGAGCCAGGTGGATCCCACAAAGGCTGGTACAGTTTGCAGGAGTTGTTCCCCAGAAGGAGGATGTTCCCGCTGCAGAAAACCCTAAATTCTGCCCTGACTGAGACCGAAAAGCTGCATTGGACTTAAGCTCCTGACCTACTTTTTGTTTCATTCTACTCCTAGGAGAAGACATCATGAAGAGAAACCTCTTATACAATGGACTGGACTTGATTGTTCTGTTAAAATAAGAACAATTCTCAACAAAATCAGGAAAAATGAAAAAGAGGACTAACTGTGAAACTTTGGTCTGACTCTGGTTTTCAGCAGACCAAAACAAGCTTGCTTCAAAAACTTTTGGGAGGCCCTGTAACTGCCTATGTAAATTCTCCTTTTGTTTTGTTGTTTGAAAATGTTAACCAGATTCAAACTTTAATGTTTCTTGCCTTCAAAGTAAACTAACAAACTGTGTTTGTAAGCTTTCAAATGGTACTGATTGTTCGACAGCCTTTTACTATGGTTCCTGTGAATGTTTCTCAGGCTTGGTAATTTGCACAAGGAGTCATCTGCTAAGTCACCTTTATGGAATGTTATTTTGGACTTGGCTTGTGATAGGAGATGTGCTCCTATCAGTGGCAACTAAAACCTGCCTAAAGGCCTTTTAGTATGTCAAAGCTGAGCTGATCTGCATAAGATCATACCACAGTGTCCACCCTAGCAGAGGTTGGTAGTCAATGACAGGTAAATTTTCTCTAGGATATATTCAATCCAAGGCGGAACATGAATGATAAAATTCATGTACAAATAAAAATATATCTTTCGAGAGAAACAACTTAAGACAGGCACAACCTTCTGCTCCATAACTCTTAAGTTATGGCCAATTTTAAAAATATAAAAAAGGGAGACCTGTTGGGAGCCGTGGCTCTGGTAGCTGCTTTGATATTTAAATCTCACTGGAATGACTGCTTTTACCAGGCCTTCACTGAAGTCAGGGAAGAATTTGCAAGTCCATCTCCTTTTGTTTGTGACAGCAGGTGGGATAGTTTGTGAAGATCACACCTCTTGCTTCACCTCCTTGTGCGAATTTAACCCATTGTTCTGAGAGGTTTCTACTCTGGCTTAAAAGCTTTCTGCAATAAAAAAAAAGTCAGGCTTGCTGCTTGCTGTTATGGCTGTCAAATCCAGAGCCACTTAAAAAAGTCTCCTGTGTGCTGTGTGTGTGTGTGTGTTTTTATTATTAATTTTAATCCTCACTCCCGACTCAAGAACCTGTTCAACTCTGCTGGTGGGCTTCGGCAAATTGCATAGCTTTTCTCTCCATCTATAGGAGCCATATATGAGTGATTATGATTTTAGACACTCTAACAACTATCAAAGCTCTTGAAAGCATATCTTTGGTTCATCATCCTCAAAACTAGCCTCGGACCAATTGTTACTACGTAGGACATTCTTGGGAAAGGTTGTTCTACTCTGACTTGGTCTGTTTCAGTCTCTAGCATTCTCGTATCCAGTTGGTGTGCCTCTCTGCTTCTACAGATGGTCCTGTAGATAGGGTCCTAGATGTACTTTACACTAATATTTTTCCTACATTACCCTGGTCATGTTCCAGGAGCTCCCTTCATGAAAGTTTCCTCTCCTGTGGACTGATGTCATCTAGATTTCACTACTATTATCAAAAATCAGTTAGAGCAGTCACAGCTCCTCTTCTGAGATCAGAGTGTCTTATTCTCTGACATGGCAGAATAAGGGGAATGAAGGTACATAGGCAGGCATGGAAAGAGAAGGTAGGCTCTCTGATAAGGAAATATTCAGGGTGGTTATCACTAACATAGATGCTCATTTTATCATAGTGAAATGGTTAAAAAATTAAAGTACCTATCATGCATAGTATTGCATGAAAACCAAAAAGAACAAAAGCATACATGAATGTTTCAATCTGAAGGTGGAGCAGCTAAAAACATACAGTCAAGGACACCATAATCTGTGATAAAAAGAGCATCTATGTTAGTGACGACTACACTGAAGAATTTTCTGTTTAGCCCTGTACCCCATTTTAAATTGAATTGTTTGTTATATTGGTGTCTAATTTCTTGAGTTCTTTATATATTCTGGTTATAATCTCTCTGTCTGATGTAAGGTTGGTGAAGATCTTTTCCCAGACATTACATTGTGATGTTTATTCTAAGCATCACCTATCTCAATTTTATGTAAACCTGCCACCATTTGTTCTCTTTATTGTCAATAAACAACCAGACCAATGCTGAGCAATGGAGAAAAGAGGGTGTGACATCCTGGTCCAAATGGGAGGAGAAGGAAGCTAGTGGGAAGGTAGGAGAGCAGAAGTCAGCAGGAGAGTACTTAAAACCGGGAGGAAAGATGAATTGCACCTAAGATATGACTAAAACCAAGTATAATGTTAGAAATTCTGAATGTGAGGACGCTATCCGGGCTTGGAGTTTTAGGATGGAGTAACTATTGCCCAGCATCGTGCTCTAGGTAAATTAAATAAATCCTAATATCTATGTGGTGATTTGGGTATACAGCTGGTTTAGAAATATCTGCTGATTAGCTAAAATATAAATCAATAATAAATATTAATAACCCACAACAAAAGGGCAAACAGGATAGACACCAGAAGTGGCAGAAGAAAGGGAAAAGGACAGGAGCCTACCACAGATGTTCTCTGAAAGACTCCACTCAGCAGGGGATCAAAGGAGCTCATAGCTAATCCTTGCCTAGAACAATAGGGAGTTTTGAAGAAAGAAGGGATAAAAGGTCCTGGAGGGGACAGGAGCTCCACAAGTAGACCCACAAAGCCAAAAAATTGGGTCTACGTCTGCCCTGCCAAGACTGATGCACCTATAAATAACCATTCATTGAGAGGACCTAGCCCTCCTGCTCCTATGTAGCTGATAGGCAGCTCAATCTCCAAATGAGTTCTATAGTAAGGGGAGCAGGGGAAATCTCTGACAATACTCAGTTGCCTGCTCTTTAATCACTTCCCTCTGGTGGAGTGACCCTATCAGGCCACAGAGAAAAATCATCCAGGCAGTCCTGATGAGACTTGATAGGGTAGGGTCAGATAGTAGGGGAAGAGGACCTTCCTTTTTCAGTGGACTAGAGAAGATGGATTGGAGGGTGGGGAAGAGAGAGGGATCGTGGGCCTGGGAGGAGAATAGGGATCAGACTACCATAGTGATTTAAGGTGAATAAACTGTAAAAAACAATACAATAAAAAATAGATAATTAACCTGGAAGCAATTCAAAATATATAAAAGAAATTCAACATTATTCCCATTACTGACAATGCACACAATCGATGACTCAGTTATGGGCTAAAGCAAAGATGAATTCAGATTGCTAATAGTGCGGGTAGATAACAATGTTTCATGTTTTACAGTCTGAGCCCTTTGAAATCAGGTGAGGTGGGCAGCAGAAGAGAAATTAAGGTACCCTGAAAGGTCTGAACACTGTTGCTAAATTAGGAGAACCTGGTATAGCAGAAATTCAGAGTATGTGTAACCAATGTGTGGCCCACTTCTTTCCAATATGTATCCTCTTGATCTCCATTAGTTTTCTTATTGCTCTGGTTAAAACTTCAAGTACTGTATGAAGAGATATAGAAAGAATGAGAAGCCTTGTCTTTTCCCTTGTTTCAGCTGAATTGCTTTAAATTTCTATTTAACTTGATATTTCCTATTGGCTTGCTGTCTATTGCCTTTATTGTATTTATGTATGTGCCTTGTATCCCTGATCTTTCCGCATGAAGGGGTGCTGGATTTTGTCAAATGCTTTTTCAGCATCTAATGAGATGGTCATGTGTTTTTTTCTTTCAGTTTTTTTATATGGTGGATAACATCGATGGGTTTTCATATGTTTAAATACACATGCATACCTAACATTAAGCTTATATTGATTATACTGGATTATACTTGATTATACTGGATGATATTTTTGATGTGTTCTTAGATTCACTTTGCAAGTATTTTATTGAGTACTTTTGCATCAGTATTTATAAGAAAATTTGGTCTAAAATTCTCTGTCTTTGTTGTGTCTTTGTGTGGTTTATTTATCATTGTGACTTTAGCCTCACAGAATGAGTTTGTCTAGATTCTGCCTGTTTCTGTTTTGTGTAATAGTTTGTGGAGTATTGAATTAGCTCATTTTTGAAAGTCTGGTAGATTCTGTGCTGAAACAATTTGGCCCTGAGTTTTTTCCTATGTATTTGGTTTTGATTCCATGTGTTATGACAAAAATCACTGTCAACTACTGCCTAGATATATGCAGAACACTGTAGTCACATGAAGCATCATTTCACCCCAGTATTGGGAAGGGACTTCTTACTCTAATTGTGACTTTACATATTTTGTACATGAGAAGGGTCTCCTAAGTTCAGTTGGTAGCAGGATATGCTATTGACACTGACAATGGAATGACTGCTTCAAGGTACCCATAAGTCTGGCAGATGCTAATAGAGTTGAAGTGTGAGTTGAATGATGAATTGCTATACGGTGAGTGAAGGACCCAACAAACAGACACAGAGTGGTGATGAACAGAAACCAGGGGACACAATGTTCATTATCTGAGCCAGATTCTAATGTAGGCTGGATAACAATCTGCTCTTCTAGGCTAATCTCCCCTGTGTAGTTAGAAAGGGGGAGGAGTAGAGAAATATAGTCAATGCAGGTATTCTTTTTCATTCTTTAATGTGAAAGACCCCCGAGGGGTGTCTTCCGCCAGAGAGACCCCCTCCCAAGGATCAACGAGACCAGTTGTTCTGATGCAAACAGCAAGAGGCTTTATTTGGTACTCGGGTACCTGGGGCGACAAAGTCTCTCAGAGGACTTGCGCGCCCTCTGGGGGAAAGCTGGGGCTTTTCATAGGATTTTTAGAGCAGAAGCGCGGGTACAGAAGCAAGAAGCATGGTTACAGGGAGCTGATTGGTACATTTAAATGAGACCACCGCTTGAGTCAGAGTTTGGCAGGGACACCAGGATACCGGGAACTGGGTGGTTGAAACGGTCATGATGACCCCTAACCGTGGCCGCCACCTGTTGTTTTTCTCAGGACTCCTATCTCAGCTGGAACAGTCCCACAGATATCCCATGAGGGTGGTCAACACAGGTTGTTTTTAGCTCGACTGGGGCAGCCTGACCGCAGATATCCCAAGAGAGCGGCACAGCCGGCACAGCTGGGTTTCTCAGTAATTTTCCAGTTCCCCACCTAGCCTTCAGAGTTTCTCAAAACAGTGGTGTGCCACAAAATGGCTTTAGCTATGTTCAACTTAGGGTGAGGCGGGGGATCTTTCATTCCCCCATTTCTCTTCTGACTTAGAATGGAATCTTTCATTCTAGGGCCTAGGGAGAATCATTCTCTGTCCCCTGCTGTTTGAACTGATGATACTGATGGGTTAATACCAACGCTTGTATGACAGAGAGCCGGTCTTTCATGAATTGGATCAGCCGATTCAGGATACAAGGCCCGAATAACAGAATCAAGAGGATTACGATTAGGGGGCCCATGAGGGAAGAAACAAGGGTGGTGAACCAGGGGGCTTTATTGAACCAACTCTCGTACCAGTTTTGTCCCTCCTTGAAGAGTTTTTCTCTCTGGCTAAGTCTTTCCCTAAGCTTGGCCATATTATCTCTAACTAAGCCAGTATGGTCGGCATAAAAGCAGCATTCTTCTTTTAAGGCTGCACATAATCCCCCCTCTTATAGGAAGAGGATGTCTAGCCCCCTTCTGTTCTGTAAGACCACTTCTGACAGAGAGGTCAAGGATTTCTCTAGAGCACTTACTGATTCTTCCAATGCCTGCAAGTCGGTATGCATAGCCTGTTGTAGTTGTTGGAATTGACTGGTTGCTGTTAAGGCGGTGGCCCCAGTCCCAATTCCAGCGGCAATGCCTCCAACTGTTAGTCCTCCTAGCATTATTGCCAAAGTCAAAGACAGGGGTTCCCTATGGTACCGAATTCTTCCCTCAAAGTGTCTGTAGACATAATCTGGTTCGTGATATACTATTTTAGGCCATAATTCAATGAGAACACAAAAGTCAGAACCAGCATTCCAGCCTTGAGCCAATATACAGGGGGTTAGGCCGGTATTGCATGCCCAAAAGGTACCATTGGGGCCAACCAGGTAATAATTTCCTGTGTCAATACTGGCAGTGGAACTACAAAGTTGCTGATAAGCAGCAGGTATCATTCCGACACAAAGTCCCTGCCCAGACACCTCGGATAGGGTCAACTTATGTTGAGCAGAGGGATAGCAGCTCTCTGGGGGGCTGGTATGGTTAGAAAAATTACCCATTATAGTCAGTCCTTCGTAATAGGGTGGAGTTGAAACCAGGCATAACCAACATTCTTGGGTTCGGTCGGGATCGGAGTGATTTAACACCTGATAGGCTCCTGTTATTAGATCAAGAAGTCTATCCCCTGACCCAGGCCTCTGAGGCTGCATAATGGGGCCTGTGGTGGTTTGGCTAGGGGAAGAAACAGAAGTACTCGGGGCTGTTAGGCTAGGGGAAGAAACGGAAGTACTCGGGACTGTTGGCCGCAGGGGTGGAGGTCTTGGTGGAGAGGGCCTCCTCTGATCTGATAAGACCGGGTTGGGACCCACAGATTTAGTAGTAGGTAAGGCCTTCTTAAACCTAATTCTAAAGGTGAGGCCTATATCTTTTCAATCTTTATAAACCCTAAGGCCCCATCTAAAACCTTGTGAAGTCCAAATCTGTTGTTTGGCTTGGGGAGTAAATTGGATCAGCAGGGGATTGCACCATCCTTTCATTGTGCCCTGGGGATTACATACCCCCTCCTTTGCCCTTTGAAGGGGCATATTAAGTGGGGCATGTTCCCAGCTTTTTCTTTTTACTGTAATATAGTCCCAGGAAGAGGAGGGCTTCCAATTAGTCTCTCCCCTGGTTTCACAGCCCCATGAGGCACAAAAATACTGATCTGCCCACCCACATTTATGATTGAGAGCTCTATTCCGGTGTGTGCCAGGACAGACATAGATACCCCATACACCACTGCCGGAGGGACCCTGTAAAAGGGCCCTCCCAACCGAATTGATACAACTTGGATCGGTGGCCCGTCCTGGGGTAATTCGTTCAGGTGCTCGGCCCCCAGGTGGAGGCCAGAAAATATCAGGAACTGCCCAATCGCTATCTGCTCCAAGGGCAAGGGCACAGAGATCCACTTCTAAATCTGGCCAGTGGGGCTGGGCCCCAATAGAGGAGCTTGACTTAACAATATCCCCAGCCTGGTTTTCAATGACCCAGGTGTAATTATAAACCTGATGTGGGGAAGCATGGGCTACTCCTAGACTTAGAGTGAGACACAAGCTTATCAGGGTTCCCCACGAGTCAATCTTATCTTTAAGGGATTTTGAGTGCGGTGAAGTTTCCATCTGGCTTTCAAATCTGGGGTGTCGGGTTGGTGTTCGGGGTTGGCGGCCTTGACGTGGGAGGCGTGGACCCAGGCGGCGATGCCGTCTACCTTTAGGGCTGTGGGTGTAGTCAGCAGTACGGTGTAGGGCCCCTTCCAGCGCGGTTCCAAGTTCTTGATCTGATGTCATCGTACCCAGACCATGTCCCCGATCTGGAATCGATGTGGTACCGCAGGTTGATTTAGCTGTTCTCGGTACGCTGCCGCCAGTGGTCTCCAGACCTCACGTTGTACGATTTGCAGAGCCTGCAAATGAGCTTGAAGAGAAGGTGTATCAGCAAAAGAGGCTATGTCAGAGTCAAAGAAATGGGCAGCTGGCGGCGGGGCACCATAAAGGATTTCAAAAGGAGTGAGTCCATAAGGGCCCGGTGTGTTTCGGGCCCGACACAACGCTAGGGGAAGGAGGGTCACCCAGTCTCTAGTGCCAGTTGCAAGCGTTAATTTTTTTAAAGTCTCCTTAATAGTTCTATTCATGCGCTCTACCTGTCCTGAACTCTGGGGGCAGTATGCACAATGTAATTTCCAATCAATCCCCAGCAATGTGGCCACCGACTGACTTACCTGGGAGACGAAAGCAGGGCCATTGTCAGAGCCCAATGCCTGGGGCATGCCATACCTGGGGAAGATTTCTTCCAGAAGCTTTTTAGTGACCACTTTAGCAGTTTCATGTTTGGTGGGGTAGGCTTCTACCCATCCCGAGAAAGTGTCCACAAATACCAGTAAGAACCGATATCCATAGATTCCAGGTTTTACCTCTGTGAAGTCAATCTCCCAGTGGGTGCCGGGGAGATGTCCCCGGATCCTGGCCCCTGGGCCTACCCTATGGCGCCCTGCATTCACTTGGGCGCATGCTATGCACTCTTCAGCCACTTGTTGTAGAATTTTATCCCTCCCTAACAAATAGTGGGAGCTCTCCTCCCTTTCTAGGAGGGTTTTCATTTTTCTGGGGCTAAGGTGAGTCAGCTTGTGGAGGTATTTAATCAGGTTACGAGTCTATTGTAGGGGCCACACAGGTTTTCCTTTGAAAGTCCAGAGTCTTAGCGTAGAATTATAAGTGGCCCCCATTTCTCTTAGGAGGTCTTGATCTTCCTCACTATAGTGGAAGGGGGATTCCTGAATGGAGGGGACCTCTGCCTCGGCCAGTTCTATAGCCAGGAGCTGGGAGGTATCTGAGCTTCCTCGCATCGCCGCTTCTCGGGCAGTTACGTCCGCCAAGCGGTTGCCCCTGGCTTCTCGGCTGTCTCCCTTTTGGTGGCCGGGGCAATGGATGATGCTCAGTTTTGAGGGTAAAAACAAGGCTTCAAGCAGGGCCAATATTTCAGCTTTATTTTTGATTTGTTTTCCTTCAGAGGTAAGCAACCCTCTTCTCCGATATATTTCCCCATGGATGTGAGCAGTGGCAAAGGCATAACGGCTATCGGTATAAACGTTGAGCTTCTTACCTTCTGCCATCCAGAGGGCCTGAATTAGGACGATGAGTTCAGCCCGCTGTGCTGAAGTGCCAGGTGGTAGGGCCTTAGCCCAAATTACCTCAGTCTTGGTAGTGACCGCAGCCCCTGCTCTCCGCTCTCCATTGTCCAGAAAGCTGCTCCCGTCGGTGTACCAGGTGAAGTCGGCGTCAGGGAGGGGCTGGTCAGTCAGGTCGGGCCGGGTGCCATGTACCTCTGCAAGTACCTGGAGGCAGTCATGAGTTTCTGGACCCTCCGGTAGGGGAAGCAGTGATGCCGGATTGAGAGCTACTATAGGGCCAAAGTGTCCAGTGTCCAGTCGATCAGTATCCAGTAGTAGGGCCTGGTAGTGAGTCATGCGGGCGTTGGAAAGCCATCGGCCCGGCGATTGTTTGACCAGGGCTTCCACTGCATGGGGAGCCAAAATTGTTATTGGCTGTCCCATAGTCAGCTTGCCAGTGTCTTTAGTCAAGAGGGCAATTGCTGCCACCATCCTCAGACAGGGTGGCCATCCCGAGGCCACTGGGTCAAGTTTCTTGGACAGATAGGCTATCGGACGCCTCCATGGTCCCAGTTTTTGAGTCAGGACTCCTTTAGCATATCCCTGTTTTTCATCTACAAACAATTCGAAGGGCTTGTTCAAGTCCGGAAGCCCCATCGCGGGGGAGGTTAGCAGGGCCTCTTTTATGGCTGCATAGGCTCTCTGCTGTTCCTCTCCCCAAGTAAAGAGAGTCCCCTGCTTAGTGAGTGGGTAGAGCGGCGCAGCCATTTCCACAAACCCTGGAATCCAGAGGCGGCAAAACCCCGCCGTACCCAGGAACTCCCTTAGTTGTCTCGGGCTTTTGGGCACCGGAATCTTTAGGATTGTCTGTTTCCGCGCCTCTGTCAACCATCTCTGTCCATCTCTGATTTGGTAGCCCAGGTATGTAACCTGCTTCTGGCATAATTGGGCCTTTTTGGCTGAGGCCTGGTATCCTAGAGTTCCTAAGGTCCTCAAGAGGGCCTTTGTTCCCTCCTGACATTTTTCCTCAGTTTCTGCAGCCAGGAGGAGGTCATCCACATATTGGAGCAAGATTAAAGCAGGGTGATGAACTCTAAAATCGGCCAAGTCCCGGTGCAACACCTCATCAAATAAGGTGGGGCTGTTTTTGAACCCCTGCGGGAGTCTGGTCCAAGTGAGCTGACCCGATATTCCCAATTCTGGATCCCTCCACTCAAAGGCAAAGATGGGCTGACTCTGAGGGTGGAGCCTCAGACAAAAGAATGCATCCTTAAGGTCTAATACCGTATACCAGGTATGTGTTGGAGGAAGCCCAGTCAACAAATTGTATGGGTTAGGAACTGTAGGGTGTATGTCCTCCACCCTTTTATTGACTTCTCTCAAGTCCTGCACTGGGCGGTAGTCTCCTGTCCCTGGCTTTTTGACCGGAAGGAGAGGTGTATTCCAGGGGGATTGGCAAGGTACAAGGATGCCCTGATTTAAAAGCCTCCGAATGTGGGGCCTAATTCCTTGGTAAGCTTCATGCGACATCGGGTATTGCTTAATGGAAATAGGAATTGCCGATGCCTTTAGGGTGATTACCAGGGGCGGTTGGTGAGTTGCGAGGCCCACTCCCCCTGTTTCCGCCCAGGTTAAAGGGAATTTTTCTAACCAAACAGTCATTTCTTGCGGCCGAGGCCTTTCAGGCTCGTGAAGCTGGTATTCGTCCTCCAGATTCATGGTTAACACATGTAAGGGCTGTCCCTGTGGCCCAGTAATGTGGGCCTTAGTCCCTTCAAAGTGGATTTGTGCCCTGAGTTTCATTAATAAATCTCTCCCCAACAGAGGATAAGGGCAATCAGGAACATGTAAAAAGGAGTGAGTCACCTTACTGGTGGCGAGTTGTACTCTTCTTTCAGTTGTCCATCGGTACCTTTTCCCTCCGGTGGCTCCTTGAACCCACGCCGATTTGTCAGTCAGGGGTCCTGGTGAGGTGGTGAGCACCGAATGCTGGGCTCCGGTGTCCACCAGGAAGGTGACGGGTTGCCCCCCCACATTAAGGGTTATCCTGGGTTCAGGGGGAGGCTCCTGACCCCTACTTCCCTAGTCTTCCAGGTTTAGCAGGGTGGCCTGGGGCTTAGGCTTTCGTGGCCCTTTTGGTCTCTTTGGGCAGTCTCGGACCCAATGCCCTTTTTCCTTGCAGTAGGCGCATTGATCTTTGTCTACTCGTGGACCCCAATGGTCTCCCAGGCTCTGTCTACCCTGTCTCTGTCCTGTCACTACAGTGGCCAGTAACTTGCTAAATTCCCTATTTCTCTTACGTTCTCTAACATTCTCTCTTTCCTCTGCTTCTTTCCTCAGCCTTTCATCTCTTTCTTCCTGTGTTTCCCTCTTATTAAAAATCCGCTCTGCCTCCTTCAATAAATCTTGTACTGTACTTTCTCTTAAGTTTTCAAGCCTTTCTAGCTTCTTTCTAATATCTGGGGCAGACTGCCAGATGAAAGACATGGCTATATTGGTTGCTTGACCTGGGTCTTCTGGATTATAGGGAGTGTACATACGGTATGCCTCCTTGAGTCGTTCTAGAAAAGCGGAGGGCGATTCCTCAGGTTTCTGAGTTACTAACTTAACCTGAGCCAAATTAGTAGGGCGCCTTGCAGCCCCACGGAGACCCGCTATGAGCAACTGGTGATAGAGACGTAGGTGTTCCCTACCGCGCTCAGTGGTAAACTCCCAAGTGGGCCGCTCCAAGGGGAAGGCAGCGTCAATCTTGTCTGGTAGCTGGGTGGGTTGTCCATCATCTCCCGGGACATTTTTACGTGCTTCCATGATGACCCGTTGTTTTTCTTCGGTGGTCAACAGTGTCTGGAGCAACTGTTGGCAATTGTCCCAGGTGGGCTGATGGGTCACTAGAATAGACTCAATTAGTGCTGTGAGCCTAGAAGGGTCCTTTGAGAAGGTGGGGTTATTATTTTTCCAATTATATAAATCAGACGCGGAAAAGGGCCAGTATTGGAGTTGGCGGTCAGGCCCCGTCCGCAACGGAAAAGCCTGAGAGGAGGGATCGGAAGGGACTTCCCGCCGCCCCCTCAATCGTCCTGCCACCGGGGACGAGGTGGATTTTCCCTGGGGTTCCCGTCTGGTGGCTGCCCCCTATAGTCCCTGAATGGGGTCTGGGTTTCTGTAAGGAGGGGGCTGCTCAGTCAAAAGGTCCAGAAGAGGGCCCTCGTCTGCCGGCAGTACTGGGGGTGTCTTCTTACGCCTGGAGGTCTCTTCTGGAGCTGGTTTCGTTAGGACCGGATAAAGTGTGGAGTTAGCCGGGATTGGAACCAGTGGAGGAGAAAGGGAGGGGGCAGACGGGGTGGGCTCAGGGCAAAGGGGGAGGAAAGGCTTCACCCATGGTGGGGGATCTTTGACCAGAGATTCCCATGTGATAATATAGGGAACCTGGTCAGGATGTCCATGGGGTCCAGGATCCATGACTTTAGCTTTCACCTGTAAAATAATTCCTAGGTTAAAGGTGCCATCTTGTGGCCAGCCCACGTCAAAGGTCGGCCACTCAGATGAACAAAAGGTGTCCCATTTTCCTTTTCGCACTTCCACCGAGAGGTTGTTGGCGATGTCACGGACTTCCTTGAAGTGCTGTAAAGTTAAACTTTTGGGAGTAGTAACAATTTGTCCCATTTTTTCAAATAGACAGAAAACACTTATTACACTCACTACAAAAATTAGACAGACAGAACACGACACAAGCCGTGCGGCACGAGATCGGCGCAAAACTGAAAGCAAAAATTCAAATGGAGGCTGTGTTGGAGGCCCGGTCCCTCCGTCTCCCAGATGAAGCACATAGCCTTCGGACAGGGGCGAAGCCCCAAAAAGTCCGGGTCGGCTCGTGCTTCCAAATGGACGGGAACCGAGAAATCGGCTCCCTCCCCACCAAACGGGAACCGAGAAATCGGCTCCCTACAGACACTCCTGAGATGTCTCCCAGGAGTTGCGGAAAAGAAGTCCGAGTCCGTCAGCTCCTTCTGGTTTCCGCCTAATACGGAGTGACTTGGCCAAGCCTCAGAATTCGGATTGCCACAGAAAAAAAACCAAGACGAACATTCACACACATAAAACACAGAGACCAACTGACACGCAGACAAACAAGTTTTGCCAGCAATCTTACCTCCCGAATTTGGGCCGGTGGTCCCTGGATAGGGGTCTTCAATCTCGCTGGGGCCTCCAAATGAAAGACCCCCGAGGGGTGTCTTCCGCCAGAGAGACCCCCTCCCAAGGATCAACGAGACCAGTTGTTCTGATGCAAACAGCAAGAGGCTTTATT
>REGO01000053.1:67244-116395 GCA_010120015.1 Rhombomys opimus
CAGCTGGGTTTCTCAGTAATTTTCCAGTTCCCCACCTAGCCTTCAGAGTTTCTCAAAACAGTGGTGTGCCACAAAATGGCTTTAGCTATGTTCAATTTAGGGTGAGGCGGGGGATCTTTCAAATGCAGCTTTCTGTCTCCATTCTCTTATTTTCTGACTTCTTCAAAAGGAAATGTTGCTTATGTAAACTCATCTCTTTCTTTCCTGGCTATCTCAGACTCTACAGATAATAGATTCAGAATCATACAGAGAGGCCCCGATGGCACAGGAATGGCTTGCCATAAGTATGATCCAGGCAAATTGATATAGGATGCAGCTGTTAGAAATTTTCACAGGAGACTCCAGCAGACTCAGACTCATTGCAGTGTGCATGAGCACAAGGTCAACTTAGCCTCAGCCATACATGAAGTTACAGGGAGTCCTCATATGAGGCCAAGAAGAGTCATCCAGCAATACTTGATAGAATGAATCTAGTGTCAGCTGGGCATGGTGGCACTCACCTATAATCCCAGCAGTGCAGATGCAAGAGTGTGAGTTCAAGGCCAACCTGGTCTACAAAGCAAGTACAGGACAGCGAAAGCTATATAGAGAAACCTTTATCTATCTATCTATCTATCTATCTATCTATCTATCTATCTATCTATCTAGAATCTAGTGTCACCTTGATGTTTGATCACAAGAAAATCCAGATAAATTATCCCAAGAAATAAGCAGAGACAATTTATCATTTGAAATCATTTACCTTATCTAATCAATTTATCCTTATGAACAAGAAAGTTCTATCTTACTACTTAAACTTTAATTTTCTCTGTATTGTTTAATACTAGAATTAAGATGCCAATACAGAACAGAATATATTAGTGTGTTAATTTAGCTAACATTATTTTTACATTTATTATTTAATTTAAAAAAATTTCTAAACATTCAGTCACTACTTTGTTTTCATGTAGGTCCATCATTTCACCTCTACATCCACAGTCCTGGCATGTAGGATTTGTTAATAAGTTGCCAGTTCAGAGCCTGGCACAGAGTTCTTTGAGTTGACAATGTTATAATCACAGGAGCAAACGAAAGACCTACTCTCAAGTAGCACCGGGAAGGGGGAATGCCATGTTCTACCTCATCATCTAATGCTCTGACATCGATTCATTTGGGATGTTTCTTCCAGTACCTGTGATAAGTGTCTAGACTTGCCAAACAGCTAAGTGCCTTGTGATATATTTTAATTACTTCCATCACTGCTGTTTTAGTTAGGTTTCTGTTGCTGTAGTAAAGCACCATGACCAAAAGCAAGTTGGGGAAGAAAGGATTTATTTCTTCATACAATGCACAGGTTACAGTCTGTCACCGTGTGAAGTCAGGACAGGGATGCAAGACATTAACCTGGAGATAGAAGTTTATGCAAAGACCATGAAGGAGTGCTGCCTACTGCCTTTCCCAGATGCTTTCCTGTAAACCTCAGCACCAACCCCCCAGAATGGCACCACCCACAGTGAGCTGGGCATTTTGATCTGAATCAGCCAAAAAAAGCCCCACAAGTTTTCCCATGTGCCAATCAGGTAGGGGAATTTTCTCAACTGAGATTCATCTTCTTAGATAACCCCAGCCTGTGTCTAATTGACAACAACTCAACAGGCACAACTGGGTTCCCTGCAATATATCTTTAACTCTGCTGTAAAATTATGTTGTCTTCTTCTCAGCTGTGCTAATTTATCTTGAATTTATTGACACAAAACTTCACTATTTTGATGATGGGTAAACTGCAATGTTTCCCAAACTTATGTGAAGAGCAAAAACTGGTCATCACACAGATTCTGTAAGTTCTGTTATTAAACAATAGGATTTTTTTTCTTCATGCAGTGATTTTAATTTTCTTCAAAGACAGGGCAAAACAGTTCACAGAGGTTTCAACATTCCTTTTCTTACATCCTTCTTGTTTATATGTCTTGTCTCTATGTTATGAAAGCCTCAGGCTCACTGCCTTGTTTTTGTTTTTTTGTTTTCCTTAGACTCAGGGAGTTACTGAGCTCTATCTGAAACTTAACCTCTTCCAGCACCAGCCTGAGTAAAGGATCAACCATATGCTCTGTTTCTTTAAGGATCTAAGCCCTGCATAGTGTCTTCCTTGAGGATTGATTTTTTTTTTCTTTTTGGGGTTATCATTCAATCACAACATTTCTCTCTTTCTTTTTCTCACTCCAAGCCCTCCTGTACGTGTATATTCTTAAATATAAACATTAATTTCATAATGGAACTTTTTTATGTTATCATGGCTGAGAATTTGGCACTTGGCAACCAATTGGTGTTAGGAAGACCATCTATCCAACTCCCAGCATTCCTTCATGGCCTGCTGTTGTTTATGTAGGTTGAAGTCTTGCGAGATTTTTCTCTGTTCAGCTTGGCATGCTCATTGGCACCACTCATGTTCTAATCATGTCTGGGCAATCAGGTTGGTGTGACTTTATGGGTGTAGCTTTTGGTATTAGTAAAAAACACAATATGAGAGTACACTTCCTGATCTTCTGGCTCTTGCACTCTTTTTGATCTCCCTTTATTCAATATTTTCTGAGCCTTACAAATGAGAGTGTTTTGCAGACATATTCTGAGATATTGTCCAGTTTTTCTGTGATAAAATGATTAAATAATTTTATTATACCTAGCTTCATACCATTAAGCTTTCCCAAATAAGCGTTTATGTGAAAGACATTCTGAAATGCAGAATTAAACATTTCTTGCTGAGCTATAATTCTTTTTGTGTATGTTTTGCCTGAAAGCCACTCTCCCCTGGAGAATATCATCAGCCCATTTCACACATTTGCATAAAAATTGCTAAAAATCAGCTAAATTTCTACTAAACATTTAGTGAAATATGTTCACTATATCAATCTATTCAATAAGCACACATTAGAACATTCAGACATCTTGTCTACCAATATGCTGAATTTATAGAGCTTAAGGATCTATCTCATCATAGCTGAAGCTATTGAGTTTTTCTGCTAAATTTCCTAATAGTTTCTTTGACATGTGGCTTTGCAGCTGTGCATATGTTCTTGACCTGTGTTAGTAATAAAGATAACAGGATGTATATAGGAGACAGAGCTTTTCCTCCCAAGGATGCAACAGATATTGAAGCCTCAGAAGACATACATCCACTTGTATTTATGCCCCTGCAGAGTGACCTGTTCAACAGGAAGACCTAGAGCTGTGGAAAAGATGAGTGAGGTCTCAGCTCATGAAATAGTCAAACACACAGGATTGCTTTGGCTTCCCATTCTTCATGAACAGGTAACTTTATTCCAACAATTTATTATCGGCAACAGTGATCCTGGTCCTTCTTTACTAACTTCATAATATTTATATAATTAGTGGCTTTTGCAACCGCAAGTCAAGAGTACATGAGCTCATTGATTCAAGAATGAACATAGACTTTGATTTGGTCATGCTGGATTAGAAATGGTACAATGATTCAGAGTTTGCCATTTTCTTTAATCCAGTGAACTCATTGAGTATACATTGAGATGACTCATTGACAGGAGATTGTTTAAAGTTAAGTGGTAGACAGCAGTGAGATACATAGAGGAAACTGTGATGACTGGGATAGAAAGTGATAAAGTAGAGATTGTAATGAACCGTATCCTCTTCTCATGGAAGTTTTAACTGGTGCAGGCATTTAGCAAAGAATTGAGGCATTTTCTTAAAGAATGATGATACCTATATCTTAGTTATCTATACAAGACCCTGGGAAACATATGTCAAAAGAAACACTTATAACTTGAATACTAATGTGAGAATATAGAAAATGTAGGTCAGCATAAATTGCTCACATAACTGAGTTTATCTAGCCTTTTTGAAAGAAAAAAAATTTCCACAAAATAGTGACAGTATTTCCTAGAAATTATGGCACTATTTATCCAACCCCAAGGAATAGAAACATGTATATGTCCACAGAAACACTTAAAAGCTATAGGATAAAATCTATAGTAAAAATGATTATGAATAAAAAAGTTGAAAATAAATGGCCCCAAACTGGTTAATGGTTGGGCCACATGTGATATATATATCATAGAATTTTATTTAAAAGTAATAAGTGCCTGACTACAAAATTATACTGTTCGGTACAAGTCTAAAACAACAAACTCGTACACAACTTCTTAATATAAAACAGTGATACAGAAACACAAACATTTTAATTATAAACCAAAATTAAAAGTCTACTCTGATTCCAACTTATAATGGTTTCTTTTCAGAGTAATATATCCTATGTTTAAATAATATGAAAGTTGCACTACCTACAAGTATAAAAAGTATTTTGGGAGGGAAACTGGTTGGGGTATAAAATAAACAAAATTTTAAAGAAGAAAATTCTTTGATTACCTCTACCTGAGGAGAGAGCAGCCTTACCAGTCCACAGAGGAAGACAAAGAAGCCAGTCCTGATGAGACCTGATAGACTAGGGTCAGATGGAAGAGGAGGAGGACACCCCCATCATTGGACTGGGGGAGTGCATAAGAGAAGGAGAGGGAGGGAGAGTGGCATTGGAAGGGGGTGGTAGAGGGGGCTACAGCTTGGATACAAAGAGTCTTAAAAAGGTCATGTTTTTGTCAAATACATATTTACCCACTATCCCTACTCAACACAGGTTTTTCTCTGCTCCCCATAATATGTCATGGTGCGTTTCTAATCTTCTTCTATCTATTTTGTGTTTCATGTTCTTCTTATATTTGGATGAGCTTCTCTTCACTGCTCTTGGAAATTTTTCTTTTGTAATTCTTTTGAAATATACCCTATGTCTTTTTATGCTTTTCTTCTACTTCTGTGCCATTATATGAAGTGTGGAGATTTTCCTGATATCCCAGGACTCTCTCATGTTCTCTACATATTTTTCATTCATGATTGGTCTTTAATGAGTTACCTAATTCCTCCTCCATAAATTGATTTTCTTGGTAGTCTATTTACTATGTGATCCTCTCAGGTAATATTTGGCCTAAATGTTCTTTCCCCACCAGGATTTCAGTTCATATTTATTTAAGTAATTCTGTTGCTTTATGTAATTATTGTTCTATATTTTTTAAATTTTGTGGGATATAGCCTTTTGTAGAAAAACCGAATGATCATTTGTATTTCCTCAGTGTCTATAGTTATGTCCCCCTATTGGTTTCTGATTTTACTAATTTGGATAGTTTCTTTCTGCCTTTTAGTTAGTTTGGCTAAAGGTTTGTCTATCTTGTTGATTTTCTCAAAGAACCAACTCTTCATTTCATTG
Organism: Rhombomys opimus; assembly: GCA_010120015.1. Classification (NCBI taxonomy): domain Eukaryota; kingdom Metazoa; phylum Chordata; class Mammalia; order Rodentia; family Muridae; genus Rhombomys; species Rhombomys opimus. Next base: position 72,508 of record REGO01000053.1, read on the forward strand.
ATTCTTTGAATAGTTTTATTTGATTCTAATTTACTGATTTCAGTTCTGAGCTTGAATATTTCCAACCATATACTCCTCTTTGGTGTGTCTGAGAATTTTTTTCCTAAGGTTTTCAGGTTAGCCATTAAGTTGCTTGTATGAGATGTTTCAATTTTTTTCTTGAAGGCACTTAGTGCAATGAATTTTTCTCTTAGAACTGCTTTCATCATGTCCCATAAGTTTGGGTATGGTGTGTCTTCATTTTCATTGAATTCTAGGAAGTCTTTAATTTCTTTCTTTATTTCTTCCCTAACTTAGCTGTCATTGAGTAGCTAGTTGTTCAGTTTCCATGTGTGTGTAGGCTTTTTGCTATTTCTGTTGTTGTTGAGGTCCAGCTTTAGTCCATGGCGGTCAGATAGGATACAAGGGATTATTTAAATCTTCTTGTATCTGCTGAGGATTGCCTTGTGACCAACCACATGGTCTAATTTGGAGAAGGTTCCATGAGGGACTGAAAAAAAGGTACACCCTTAAATTTGGGTTAAAAGTTCTGTAGACATCTATTAGGTCCATTTGATTTAGGACCTCTGTAAGTGCCATTATTTCCCTATATAGCTTCTGTCTAAATGATCTGTCCCTTGGTGAGAGTGGAGTTTTGACATCTCCCACTTAAAGTGCTGGGATTGATGTGTGATTTCAGCTTTAATAATGTTTCATTTACAAATGCATGTGCATGGGCTATAGATGTTCATGATTGTGATGTCTTCTGGGTGCATTTTTCCTTTGATGAGAATGAAGTGCCCCTCCTCTTGTTTTTTGATGAATTTTGGTTGAAAGTCAATTTTATTAGATATTAGGATAGCCACCCCAGCTTATTTTCTGGGTCCATGTGCTTGAAAAACTTTTTTCCAGCTCTTTATTCTGAGGTAGTGTTTATCATTGTTGAAGAGGTGTTTTTCTTGGAAGCAGCAGAATGTTGGATCCTTTTTCTGCGCCCATTCTGTTAGTCTGTGTCTTTTTATTGGAGATTTGAGTCCATTGATGTTGATAGATCATAGCGACCAATGAATGTTAGTTTCTTTTATTGTGGACTTGGTGGTGTTACTGTGTTTCAGTACTTGTTTCTTTTAAATTTTGTTGTGAAGTTATCTGTATCCTATGTTTTCTTGGGTGTAGTTGTTGTTGTTGGATTGGAGTTTTCCTTCTAGTATCTTCAGTAGGGCTGGTTTGTTGTGCAGATATTGTTTAAATTTAATTTTTTTCATGGAATATTTTGTTTTCTTCATCTATGATGATTGAAAGCTTAGCTGGGTATTGTAGTCTCATTTGTCATCTGTGGTTCCTTACAGGCTGTATGACATCTCTCCAGGCCTTTCTGGCTTTCATATTTTCTGTTGAGAAGTCTGGTATGATTCTTACAGGTCTACCTTTATATGTTACTTGGCCTTTTTTCTTTTGCTGCTTTTAATATCTTTTCTTTTCTCTCTACATTTAGTTTTTTGACTATGATGTGACGTGGGGAGTTTCTTTTCTGGTCTAGTCTATTTGGTGTTCTGTAGGCCTCTTGTATGTTTATGGACATCTCTTTCTTTAAGTTGTGAAAATTTTCTTCTATGATTTTCTTGAAAATATTTCCTGGATCTTGGAGCCTGGAATCTTTTTTCCCCTCTATTTCTCTTATTCTTAGATTTCATCTTTTCATGGCATCCTTGATTTCTTGGATGTTTTGTGTTTGGAACTTTTCTGATTTTACTTTTTCTTTCAAAGATGTATCAATTTCTGCAAGTGTATCTTCAGCACCTGAGATTCTCTCTTTCATCTCTTTTATTGTATTTGTGATACTTATTTTTGTGTTTCCTGGTCTTTTCGTTAAATTCTCTAGCTCCAGGGTTTTCTCAGTTTGTGTTTTCTTCATTGATTCTAATTCCATGTCTTGCACCATTTCCTATGTCTTGCAAATTTCCTTCATCTGTTTGACTGTGGATTCCTGTATTTTTAGGATGGTCCCTATGTTTTTGTTCATTTCCTATCTAAATGCCACTAATTGTGCTTCTACTTGTGCCTCTATTTGTTTGGCTATATTTGCCTGTATTTCTTTAGGAGTTTTGTTCTTTTCCTATTTATTTGCCTCCATTTCTATGGCTATTTCTTTGAGAGATTTGTTCATTTTCTCTTTATATGCCTCTAATAACTGGATAGGCATAGCTTTAAATTCATTTCTGTGTTTCCAAAGAATTAGAGTATCCATTGATTTTGGGGGTTGCTGATGAAGCCATGATGCACTGTTTTTTGTTGGATGTGTTCTTATGCTCACCTCTGGCCATCTGCTTATCCATACCCCATAACTGTCACTGTTTGTTCCTGGAGTCTGTGCTTCAGACTTGGCCCATCTTTCTCTGGTGTCTGGAGTATTCTTCAGGAAGATGAGAGAGGTCCACTGGTTTGAGAGTGTGTGTTGTTGTTTCAGCTGTAACTCAGGGAGGAAGATCCACAGGTGCAGATGCAGATGCACAATGTGGCTGAGCAGTGTGCATGTGCATGGAAGTGTGCCCTGAAGGACAGTGGGTGAGACAGTGTAGATGCTTGGAATGTTGGACAGGGGGTGGTGTAGGCACAAGATTGATTGTGGGCACTGAAGCTTTTTGTGGGTGCCATGAAGGGTAGCATGGCAGCAGCTGGTGGGAACAGCAAATGGAGACATCATATCTTAAACCATTAGCATGGTTGAAGTGACTTAGAAGTGGAGTGAGGCTATGAACTGCTGAAGCCCAGCCTGGGACATGGGTCCTCTAAACTGCTGAGAAATCCAGTGGTCGGTAGCAAAGCAGAGACAAGATGTGTACTGTTCCTTCCCCAAAACAACCCTGAAAAACCCCCTGACATGTGCAGTGAACCAGGAGTGTGGTCAAAAGAGAAGTCCAAGCCATCAATCTCAGTCCATGTCTGTTCTTTTCACAATCACTCAGTACCAGGTAGTGTCACAGTCTTACTATAACTAATATCGCAGACAAGGTGGAGGCTCTTAATGCAAATGAGCTCCTCTTCCAGGCTTATTACAAGCTGAGTAAACACACATTACTGATGAGATTTTAGTAAGAACCAAGGCCAGAAGCATTACTCTACAGGTGCCTTTGCTTCTCCAGAGCCATACACATATGCTGGCAGTGTCCTAGAAAGACAACAGCAATAAAAATCATGTTTCACCGAGACTTACCCTACTCACAGTGTGGAGCAATTTTGGAATATGCAGGCCAGGGGAAAGGAATGAAAACAGAGAAAAAAACAAAACAATTGCAAGAGATCAGAGTGAGTAGGTTAATGATGGGAAAGTGACTTGTACTTTGTTTCTTCATCACACTTGTCACCTCATGGGAGAAGATGGATGTATTTAGAATAATGAGTCTAAACCTGCAAAATCAACTCATGATAAAGCTTTGCATGTACACCAGGATGAATTGGGGAAAGGACTAACAAGAAGAGAAAATGGGAAAGTTACAAACAAATGAGTCTAATGCACTGCTGGAGGTAGCAAATATTTTAAAGCAGTCCATTTAGAGTTAGTACAAAATTTTTAAATTGTTGTCATTCTGCTCCAGTCTATCCATGAGTTAACACATGGAAATATTAATACACGATAAGAATATTGCTGTTTAACAAGGTTCTCATGTGTGTAAAGAAACTACAAAACCATAGTATAGTACATAATGATGCCCTGCACAGACTAGAAAAATCAAGTGCATATACACACCAAACTATAACTGGGTTTTGAAATCAGCTTGTCAGTAATTGATGATGGTTAGTTCAGTGTATAAGTGCATGTTTTTGTCAAGTTGGAATGCAGTTTAGAGAACCAAATCAGAACGATGATTGGATACAATCTTTATAGGACAAATGAATGTGTTAAGGAAAATGTAGGGTGATAGAATCTAACATTCAATATTTAAAATTAAATGTGTATATATATTAATATATATATACACACACGCATATGTATGTGTATCTGTATGTTAGATACGCAAAGTTCATTTTTAATAGAAATTCTATGAGGACCCCATGAAAATTTTTGTGTTTAACGTGACATATGTTTTTAAAAATTTTCTGATCGGTATCAAGATGGCAGCGAACAGAGCGCACCATTTTGGAGAGGAAGAGGACATGAATCTCTGGAATTGGTGAGTGGAGAGAGAATCAAAACTAGAATTTGGACTTCTGGGCTTTCTAAAAAAGAGGGCACACCAAGAAGTGTGGAGTGCTTGTAGATTTAGATTGAGCACGGACTTCTCTGGGAAGAAAGTAAGGCGCTTACCTTGTCTGGGCCTCCTGCCTGGGGAAACCTGCACACAGCACCAGGCAGCTGAGCGCAAAGCTCACAGCCTGGGGTTTAAGACAGCAGAGACAGTGCTCCAGGCCCCTTACCACAGCAGACAGCTGTAACTGCCCGCTTAACACTATCCCTTGGACACATGTCCCACCCCAGGCCCTGCCCAAGGACCTCCGGACCCACGGAGTGTCCCCTCTCCCCTATCACGCTGACGCGATCCCACTGCAAGAAGTGCAGTGGAGCTCATGTCCCAAGCGGCCAGAGCTCACACTCCTCCAGAAACCGCCACACTGGAAAAGCATACCCACTGCCCGCGCCAGAGTGCAGGCCCAACCACAGAGAGCCAAGCACAGAGACTCAGTTCAGCAGTACAATCTTTCCTGGATCCCAACGCTGCAAAGCTCAGTGCCTGAGACCCAAGACTGCGGAGGCAGGGGGCTCCAGACCCCTCCGCTGCAGCGGAGAGCAGTAACCACCGCTGAATGCCACCACTCAGAGGAGCCCACACTCCACCTAGTGCCCTCTCACTGAGCTCTGGACCCTCGGAACACACCCCCACTACCACCAACACCTGGTCCCGTAGGAGTGCACGTACCGCCAGAAACTCCACCCTGCCAGAGTGCATGCCCAAAGAGTGCTAGCCACAGAGACACAGATCCGCAGTACAATCCTTCCCAGATCCCAAGTCTGCAAGTGGCAGCACTGACTACACAGGGCTGCCCAGCCAGTGATTGTATAGGCCATACAACCCCTCAGTGGCAGAAAACCAGCTGAATACCCACCAAAGTCCTGCAGACCTGCAAAATCAATACACGCCCGCATTCTTCAAGAGTGATTGCGATCCCTTAGCACCTGCAACACCTTCAGTGCATGCAAAGCACCCCTCTCACACACTGAAAGCCTCTTCATTCTCCAACACCCTGTCCCTTAGGACACACCCACAAGCACAGGCTCAAACACACCCTTCCCCGCATTTGCCCTTTTGCACCTGCAAACTTTCCTTCTATAGGTATAGCTGAATCACCAACGCACACACTGAAACCACTAGACATCCCCATCTTCCTGAAGAATTCTCCAGACACCAGAGAAAAACCAGTCTGATCTGTAGAAGCAGGAACAGACAGTGAACACTACAGATAACCAAATGGCCAGGGGTCGGGGAAAGAACACAACCAATGTAAATCAAGATATCATGGCTTGTCCGGCAACCCCCAAAATTATTGGACACTGCAACTCATCAGAAACACAAGAAAATGACTTTAAAGCCATAATGATCCAGTTATTTGAGGCACATAGAGAGGAAACCGACAAATCTCTCAGAGAAATAGTCATACAGATTCAAACAGTTAGAGAGGAAACAAATAAATCACTCAAAGATTTGGCCTCCCAAATGGAAACAAAGAAAAACGAAGTGAATGAAGCTCTTAAAGAAACACAGGCAAATATAGCCAAACAAATGGAGGCAGAAGTAGTGGCACTAAGAGATGAAACAAACAGAAAAATAGAGACCATCTTGGAGACACAGGAATCCACATTCAAACAGATGAAGGAAATGTTGCAAGACATGAAAACAGAATTAGAATCAACAAAGAAAACACAAATTGAGAAAACCCTGGTACTGAAGAACTTAGAGAAAAGAGAAGGAACCACAAAGGTAAGCATCACTAATAGAATACAAGAGATGGAAGAGAGAATCTCGGGTGCTGAAGATACACTCACAGAAATTGATATTTCTCTCAAAGCAAAAGAAAAATCAGAAAAATCCCAAACAGAAACCATCCAAGAAATCAAGGACACCATGAAAAGGCAAAATCTAAGAATAATAGGAACTGAAGAAGAAGAGGATTCCAGGCTCCAAGGTCCAGAAAATATTTTCAAGAAAATCATAGAAGAAAATTTTCCCAACCTAAAGAAAGAGATGTCCACAAACATACAAGACGCCTACAGAACACTAGAGTAGACCAGAAAAGAAACTCCTAACACCACATCATAGTCAAAACACTTAATATACAGAACAAAGAAAAGATACTAAAAGCAGCAAGAAAAAAAGGCCAAGTAACATATAAAGGCAGACCTATCAGAATCACACTGGACTTCTCATCAGAAACTATGAAAGCCAGAAGGGCCTAGGGAGATATCATGCAAGCGCTAAGGGACCAGAGATGCCAACCTAGACTACTATACCCAGCAAAGCTTTCAATCAACATAGATGGAGAAAACAAAATATTCCACGACAAAACTAAATTTAAGCAATATTTGAAGAGCAAACCAGCCCTACAGAAGATACTAAATTGAAAATTCCAACCCAAAGAAAACAACTACACCCAAGAAAACATAGGTTAAAGATAATTTCCAACAAAAATCAAAAGAAAACCAGCAATGATTCACAGTAACATCACCAACTCTACAATAATAGGAAATAACATGCAATGGTCATTATTATCTATCAACATCAATGGACTCAACTCTCCAATAAAAAGACACAGACTAACAAAATGGGTGCAGAAAAAGGATCCAACATTCTGCTGCATCCAAGAAACATTCCTACGCAACAAAGATAAACACTACCTCAGAGTAAAAGGCTGGAAAACAGTTTTTCAAGCAAATGTACCCCCCCAAAAAAAACAAGCAGGAGTGTCTATCCTAATATCTAATAAAAAAGATTTTCAACCAAAACTAATCAAAAAAGACGTAGAGGGGCACTACATTTTCATCAAAGGAAAAATCCACCAAGAAGACATCACAATTCTGAACATCTATGCCCCAAATACAAGAGTACCTCCATTCATAAATGAAACATTATTAAAGCTTAAATCACACATTGATCCCAATACATTAATAGTGGGAGACTTCAACACCCCACTCTCACCAAGGGACAGATCAACTAGACAGAAACCAAATAGGGAAATAAAAGCACTTAGAGAGTCTCTAAATCAAATGGACCTAATAGACATCTACAGATCTTTTCACCCAAACTCAAAAGAGTATACCTTCTTTTCAGCACTGCATGGAACCTTCTCCAAAATAGATGATAAGGTTGGTCACAAAGCAAGCCTCAACAGATACAAAAAGTTTGAAATAATCCCTTGTATTCTGTCAGACCACCATGGACTAAAGCTGGACATCAACAACAACAGAAATAACAAAAATCTGACACGCACATGGAAACTGAACAAATTGCTACTCAATGACAGCTAGGTTAAGGAAGAAATAGAGAAAGAAATTAAAGACTTCCTAGAATTCAATGAAAATGAAGGCACAACATACCCAAATTTATGGGACACATTGAAAGCAGTGCTCAGAGGAAAATTTATAGCACTAAGTGCCTGCAAGAAGAAATTTGTAACATCACATACAAACAACTTAATGGCCCAACTGAAAACCCTAGAAAAAAAAGAAGCAGATACACCCAAGAGGAGCAGATGGCTGAAAATAATCAAACTCAGGGCTGAAATCAATCAATTAGAAACAAATGATACTATTCAAAGAATCAATGAAACAAAAAGCTGGTTCTTTGAGAAAATCAACAACATAGACAAACCCTTAGACAAACCCTTAGCCAAACTAACTAAAAAGTAAAGAGAAACTATCCAAATCAGCAAAATCAGAAATGAAAAGTGTGACATAACTACAGACACTGAGGAAATCTGAACAATCATTAGGTCATACAACAAAAGTCTATGTGCCACAAAATTTGAAAACCTAAACGAAATGGACAATTTTCTTGATAGATTCCATCTACCAACATTAAGTAAAGATCAGGTAGAAAGACTGAATAACATTATATCTCCTAAGGAAATTGTAGGAGTCATTAACAGTCTCCCCTCCAAAAAAATCCGTGGGCCAAATGGTTTCAGCGCAGAATTCTACCAGACCTTCAAAGAAGTGCTAACACCAATTCTCCTCAAACTATTCCACAAAATAGAAACAGAAGGAACATTACCAAACTCATTCTATGAAGCCACAGTCACCTTGATACCTAAACCACACAAAGACCCCCCAAAAAAGAGAACTTCAGAACTATCTCTCTTATGAACATTGACACAAAAATACTCAATGAAATACTTGCAAACCGAATCCAAGAACACATCAAAGATATCATCCACCATGACCAAGTAGGCTTCATCCCTGGCATGCAAGGGTGGTTCAACATACGGAAATCCATCAATGTAATCTTCCATATAAACAAACTGAAAGAGAAAAACCACATGATCATCTCATTAGATGCCGAAAAAGCATTTGACAAAGTCCAACACCCATTCATGTCTAAAGTCTCGGGGAGATCAGGGATACAAGGCACATACATAACATAGTAAAGGCAATATACAGCAAGCCTATAGCCAACAACAAACTCAATGGAAAGAAAATTAAATCAATCCCACTGAAATCAGGGACAAAACAAGGCTGCCCACTCTCTCCATATCTCTTCAACATAGTATTTGAAGTCCTAGCCAGAGCAATAAGACAACTAAAGGAGATCAAGGGGATACAAATCAAAAAGAGGTCAAAGTGTCACTATTTGCAGATGATATGCTAGTATACATGACCGACCCCTAAAATTCAACCAGAGAACTCCTACAGCTGAGAAACACCTTCAGCAAAGTGGCTAGATACAAAATCAACTCAAAAAAATCAGAAACCCTCCTGTATACCAAAGACAAAAGGGCCAAGAAAGAAATTAGGGAAACAACACCCTTCACAATAGCCACTAATAACATAAAGTACTTTGGGGTGACACTAACCAAGCAAGTGAAAGACCTGTTTGAGAAAAACTTCAAGTCTCTGAAGAAAGAAATCGAGGAAGATCTCAGAAGATGGAAAGATCTCCTGTGCTCATGGATTGGTAGGATTAACATTGTGAAAATGGCCATCCTGCCAAAAGCAATCTACACATTCAACACAATTCCCATCAAAATAGCAAGTCAATTCTTTTCAGACCTTGAAAAAAAGATTCTCACCTTTATATGAAGAAACAAAAAACCCAGAATCTCCAAAACAATCCTGTACAACAACAGATCATCTGGAGGTATGTTCATCCCCAATCTCAAGTTGTACTACAGAGCAATAGTAATAAAAACTGCATGGTATTGGCATAGAAATAGAAAGGAGGATCAATGGAACCGAATAGAAGACCCAGAAATAAACCCATATACCTATGAATACTTTTGACAAAGAAGCCAAAACCATTCAATGGAAAAAAGATAGCATCTTCAACATATGGTGCTGGTCTAACTGGATGTCTAAATGCAGAAAAATGAAAATTGATGCATATTTATCACTCTGCACAAAAGTAAAGTCCAAGTAGATCAAAGACCTCAACATAAAACCAGATACGCTAAATCGGTTAGAAGAAAAAGTGGGGAATACCCTAGAACTCAATGGTACAGGAATCAACTTCCTCAACAGAACGCCAACAGCACAGGCTCTAAGAGCAACAATCAATAAATCGGACCTCATGAAATTGAAAAGGTTCTGTAAAGCAAAGGACACCATCATCAAAACAAAACGACTGCCTAGAGACCGGGAAAGGATCTTCACTAACCCTTTATCTGACAGAGGGCTAATATCCAATATATATAAAGAACTAAAGAAGCTCAAAAGCAGCAAACCAAGTAATCCAAATAAAAAAATGATGTACAGTGCTAAACAGAGAATTTTCTGTAGAGGAATATCAAATGGCAGAGAAACACTTAAAGAAATTCTCAAACTTCACTAGCCATTAGGGAAATGCAAATCAAAACGACCCTGAGATTTCACCTTATACCCATCAGAATGGCCAAGATGAAAAACTCAAATAAAAACATATGCTGGAGAGGTTGTGGAGAAAGGGGAACCCTCCTCCATTGCTGGTGGGAATGTAAAAGGTACAACCACTTTGGAAGTCAATCTGGCACATTCTCAGACAATTAGGAGTAGTGCTTCCTCAAGACCCAGCTACACCACTGCTAGGTATATACCCAAAATTTGCTCAAGTACACAAGAAGCACATTTGCTCAACCATGTTTGTAGGAGCCTTATTTGTAATAGCCAGAACCTGGAAACAACCCAGATGTCCATCAAAGGAGGAATGGATACAGAAATTGTGGTATTTTTACACAATGGAATACTACTCAGCAATCAAAAATGAGGAAATCATGAAATTTGCAGGCAAATGGTGGGATCTAGAAAAGATCATTCTGAGTGAAGTATCCCAGAAGGAGAAAGAGAAACATGGTATATACTCGCTTATGTAGACCTACAAGATATGATAAACATAATGAAATCCATACACCTAAGGAAGATAATCAAGAAAGCAGACACAGGGCAAGATGATCAATTCTCATTTAGAAAGACAAATGGGATGTGCATTGAATGTATGACAGGAGTTTACTGCAGAAGATATCTGAATGATTCCACCTAACAGAGTTTCAAACGTGACACTAAGACTCATAACCAAACCTTTGGCAAAAAACAGGGAATCATATGAAAGAAGGGGAGTTAGTATGATGTGGAAAGGATAAGAGCTCCACAAGGACCAAATATCTGGGCACAGGGTCTTTTCTGAGACTGACACTCGACCAAGGACCATGAGTGGATATAACCTAGAACCTCAGCTTGGATGTGGCCAATGATAGCTCAGTAACCAATTGTTTTCCCATAGTAAGGGGAACAAGGACTATCTCTAACAGGAGCTCAATTACAGGCTCTTTGACCTCCCCACCCCCCAAGGGAGGTGCAGTACTGTTAGGCCACAGTGGAGGACTTTGCAGCCAGTCCTGAAGATACCTGACAAAACAGAGTCATATGAAAGGGGAGGAGGCCCTCCCCTATCAGTGGACTTGGAAAGGGGTAGGGAGGACATGAGGGAGGAAGGGTGGGATTGGGGATGGAATGAGGGAGCAGGATACAGCTGGGATACAGAGTTAACAAAATGTAACTTATAAGAAAAATTTTAAAAAATCAAAAAAAATTCTGATCCTAAACTAGTTTTAAATATATAACAATAATGTAATTCTAAAAATGTTATTAAGACCAAGCCTATATTAGAACTTTTGCACAAAAGTTTATTATTAGAATTTTGCTATCCAAACAGAATTGGGTTGCATATTTCTTGCTTTTTGTTTCTATTTTTTACATAACATATGAATATTTTCCAAGACAATGTCAATATTTGGATTCAGGATCTAGACTCTTTGAAAGCAAGACTGATTGGGAGACTGGGGAACAGATAAGGGTATCTTCCTATGAAAGCCAAGGCTACTCCCAGGACTCAGGGAGAGAGAGACACACAGACATATGTGAACACCCAGCTTATGCCACTTCCCCACCATCATGGAACCTTTTCTCTCTGAAACCATAAGTCAAGACTAAACTTCCCTTTGATGGCTTGCCTTGGTTATGGTGTTTTATCAAGAGAATAGAAACTTGACTAATACAATAAACAATCATTTGCATATAGATAGGAGGGATTTACGGGAAGAATAAGGAAGCCCAAATACCAGAAAAATAAAAAAATAAAAAAGATGCTTTTGGCTCTGGCCACCACTGGAACAAAAGAAACAAAAGGGAAGAAAAAACGTTATGCCATTTGTAAGTAAGGACTCAGAAAGCTGATCAAATAAAAAAGAACCCACAGCAACTCTCAGAAACTGCTACTGAGGAATCCTGATCAACACAGAAGCATAGCAGGCTGGAGAACCTAATGTGAGATTCTGAATAAGAGTTGGCTTCAGGGGCTTCTCAGGCTTCTCCAGGAAAAGAACTTTTAATATTGTTGGCTGTCAAAAGAATTGAGTCCCAATCCTGGTGAAGCAGGATCCTGCATAAGAATTCTCCTTTGCTTTTTTTTTTTTTTTTTTTTTTTTTTTTTTTTTTTTTTTTTTTTTTTTTTTTTTTTTTGTAATATGATTGGTTATTTTAAAACTTAAAGGTGAGATTTTAAAGATGACCTGGATGTGTGAAAAAGAAGGGCCTCAAGGAAAATAGCAAGATCACAAACAAGCATTATGGCAGAGAGTAAACAACATGGTGGATACTTTGTCCTTTCTTCAAAGTTTCTTAGAGGGCTTATTCAGTAAAGACAAAGTTGAAGAAAACACATGGAGAAGGTCATGTGTATTCAAACACAATGTCCAGCCCTTGCAAATATTTTGATTGTGTTTTCCTAGCTCTAGTTGGTTACTTCTACTCTGTCTCCTTACATGTTATTGCATTGTCCTTCTTGGATATTTGCCAGAGTTACTTAGGACATAGGACAAGAAAGCTATCTTACTAAAAGTAGACATTCCACTGAACTTTAGTGAGAGCCTTAGACCCACTGCTCCACTTAAAAGAATAATCTTGCCCCTTCAGCTGTATACACACCAGATTTGACTTTATATAGTCAGCAATGTTACAGAGCAGCACTTTCTATAAAATCCCTGCCTTTTCCCTCTGTTTCCAAAGGAGTTCAGGAGAAACTGGTAATCTTTTGATATATCCCCTTGAGTAATAAACAGAAAACCTTCAATTATTCTGATAGCTAAGAATTTCATATGGTTCCTTTCACAACCATAGGCCAGCATTGACAGCAAGACAGCACAAACAGTTCTTGTCCTGCTTCCTAATTTATCTGGTTCACTGTGTTTAACCATCTTGTCTGTTAATGCTATAATGTGCACCACAGATGTAGGCAGCCTCATCCTCTGGCTGGATGTTGGAGATGCTCAAGTAGCGGTCAGCCCCAGAGCTGGATCCAGTAAAGCGATCAGGGATCCCATCCCCCTTTTTGTGGCTTCCATCTTTCTTAACATACATCAAATACTTAGGAGCCTTGTCTGGCTGCTGCTGGTACCAGCCAATGGTGTAGGTGCTGTGCTCACTACTCAAAGTGCAGGTGAGCTTGGTTGAGGCGCCAAGGGAAGCAGAGGCAGAGGGTAACTGAGTCAGCACAGGTTGGGAGAAAGATCCTGAAAATAGAAAACATTGTTACATCCCAGGGTTAGAGAGGAAGGGAGAATATATCTGGCTGTCACATGGCTTCCCTGAACTGGGGATCAGAGTACAGATGACTCTCCTGACCTGTAAAATGAAGGAAGAAGCAGAGGATAATAGTCCAGGCCATGTTGCAGACACCACTGAGCTCTGTTGAGACCGACGTGGTGCAGGTCTCTCTTATCCTTCAATACTTCTCAAAGAAGTGATAGGGCCCTTTATGCAAATATTTATTGGTCAAGCAAATAGCTCCTTTCCTGTGTGTACCATGAAAAGTCTGGGTGTCACTTCCTGCCTGAGGCTGCCCAAGGGACCTTACTGGCCCCAGCTGCTGGGCCTGTTGAATCCTGAGCAGACAAAAGAAATAGATATTTGTGTTCTCTGCTGACATTCTTTTTTGGCATGTATAGTATCTCCTCTGACCAGGATTAAGCCAATGAATTCTGGGTTTACATGACTTTATCTCACCTAATTAACATGCCCAAATAAGATTAAACACCTTGCTTTTTTTTTTATTCTGTAGTTAGTGTATGGGACTAACTAAATGAAACTCTTATTAGATACTTCTTTTCATTAACAATGTGAAAAACTGGATCAATTCAAAGATTAGAGCAGTCTAAAGATATGAAAAGTAGACTAGGTGTGAAAACAAGGGAAGGCAATAATCTTAATATTCTCTCCTCTGTACACATGTTGGCATTATATATAACTATTCCACTTTTATTTTATTGATTTTATATAATAGGGATATTCCTCTAAACAACCTAGGGGATTCACTTGGTGTCTCAACTGTGAGACAGGGGAGTAAAAACACACTTGATTAATAGTTTGCACCCACATCTTTTTAGACATCTTTTTCATTTTGCCAAGAATTTTAGCATTAAGTTGAGAAATACTTTGACTCCAACACTGCCAACACCAGTGGCTTAAATAATGGTATACAGGAAAAACACAACACCAAAAGGTTTTCTTAATTATCCATTTTTAAATATCAATATGTGCATTTCATCTGTACAATTATGAAGTTTGTTTTAGACAACAGTATGTAGTAGTTTTGAATCCATCGAGATGTTGCTTTCAATTTGGAATATTGTGTATACATGTATATAAAAAAATAATCCAATGTATGACTCATCTGACAGATGTTTTAAGACCAATAAAGGCTTATTTTTAAACATGCTTTAGGAAGAGAGGGGAGAAAATGTCTCATTTACAGTATAAATTTCAAAGCTAGATGTAATTTTTACACCTTGAGTATTTGTCTGATTTTTGTCTCTTCCTTACCATTGGGTATCCTTTATATGTAAATAAGATAAGGTAATCAGATAGCCTTAATCAGTCTTTATCATTTTCATTCATCAGATTGTTCCTATGTAGACTGGACATTTATTGTAGCAGTACATAACTGATTTTAAACTTCGTAAATGAATTAGCACTTTCATATTGAAACAAGCCTGCTAGCCTATGTATAAAAGCAAAACTGCTGTTTCTAAAAATGGATGTAATAGGGTGGGGGGCACGGGTAATTTTAGGTTAATTATTAATTTAAAAATGAACTGGCAGTTTTGTATCTGCTGACTTTGTGGTGCATACACCTCTGGTAGTGACTTGAATTCGGTATGTAAAAAGGGTTATCGATGTTTTATTGCTGCTAAAAATGGCAACTCCCTCTGTCCTTTTTTGTTCCTTAAAGCTCTCAGTGTACACGTGGACATTTGCATACAAGACTTTATGTAACAAACAAAGGTGATATCTGAAGCATGTAAATTGGGTATAAAATTCTATTCTTAAAGAGTTGATCTAGAGAATGACTAAACATCTATATATGCAATCTATTAAAATAACTTAATTCGACAATTTTATCTTGATCTTATTGTAATTGATTCCTAACTAATCCCAATCCCCACTGACTTGTTTTTATCTTGTACCAGAAAGAATGCAAACATACTTAAGAGTAATGTCTGGCCCTTCCCATTCCTAATCTCTTCTACCCCGCCTTCATTAAGGTGTCTCATCCTAACTCTGTAGACTGAAGGCACATGGTTACCTCTACTCTAAAAACCACTATTGATATCACTGCAGAAATAAACACCTCATTTTTTTGATATTGTAATTTTTTATTGTTTATTATTATTAGCTACATTTTCTTAACTCTGTATCCCAGCTGTATCCCGCTCCCTTATTCCCTCCCAATTCCACCCTCCCTCCCTCAGCTTCTCCCTGCCCCTTTCCAAATCCACAGATTAGGGAGGAGCTCCTCCCCTTTTGTCTGGCCCTGTTTTATCAGGTATCTTCAGGGCTGGCTGCAAGTCCTCCTCTGTGGCCTAGCAGAACTGCTCCTTCCTTGGTGGGTGGGGAGTCAAGAGCCTGCAATTGAGTTCCTGTCAGAGACAGTCCCTGTTCCCGTTACTATGGAAAAAAAAATTGGTTATTGAGCTACCTCGAGCTTCGTCCAAGTAAAGGTTCTAGGTTATATCCATCCATGGTCCTTGGTTGGAGAAACAGTTTCAGAAAAAAACCCTGTGCCCAGATATATTTGGTCCTTTTGGGGCTCCTATCCTTTCCTTGTCATACTAGCTCGCCTTCTGCCTAAGGTTTGGTTATCTGTTTTGAAATGCTGCTTGGTAGGGCCTTTCAGATGCCTTCTGCAGTAGACTCCTCTCATACATCCTATGCACATCTCATTTGTCTTTCTAAGTGAGGATTGATCATCTTACATTATGTCTGCTTTCTTGCTTATCTCCTTTTTTTTTGAATGTTTTCTTTGTATTTGGTTCTGTATTGTATTTCTTTTTATTTATTTTTTATTTTTTTTTATTTTATTTTTATCAGTTACATTTTATTAATTCTGTATCCCAGCCATGCCCCGAACCCTCATTCCCTCCCAGTCCCTCCCTCCCTCCCTCATCACCACTGTGCCCCTTTCTAAGTCCACTGATAGAGGGGGACCTCCCCTCATCTGCTTTAGGTATATAGACTTCATTATTAAACACCTCATTTACACAAAGTTTTTCCTTTTACCTTTATAAACTGCCATTTACTTATGGAACACATATGTCTTTTGTCTATTCAGAGGCTGGCTTAAATCTTCCCCTCTCCCTTGTTTCCTTTCCCTTCCCCCTCTTCCTTTATCTTCTGTCTTTGTTCCTTATTCCTGCCCATTGTCGCTCTATGGCAACTAAATCTCCATTATGCTGAGATCCTGGTTTTGGGTATCTTGAGTTAACTCCAAGTTTCCCTATACTTTGTTTTGGGAGACCTGTTGACTCTACTCTTACAAATACATCTAAGAGCAAAATAATATATTTGAGCTCTGTTTCTTACTATCAAAATATCTGACAAACATCGTCCCCCTTCTGAATCTAGCTAGGACACAAATGGAGGCAGAGACTTCCTTTGACCACTTATTTCTGGTGAATCAACATCAGATAACAGTGCCTGGTCCTGGAATCCCACTATCACAGGACAGTGCTTACGAGAAGCTCAGGCCAATGTGTGTGTATATCTTGCTTCTCCATCTGTAGCTCATGGTGCTGAGCCTGAAGATACGTGATAAACCAGCATCAGATGAAAGGGGAGGAGGTCCTCCCCTATCAGTGGACTTGGAAAGGGACAAGGAGGAGATGAGAAAGGGAGGATGGGATTGAGAGGGAATGAAGGAGTGGGATACAGCTGAGATACAAAGTTAATAAACTGTACCTAATATTTAAAAAAATAATTAAAAAAGAATGCAGTAGCCTTCAACCTTGTCCTCAGTCCTGTAGCCCTAGAACTCTAGGGAAAAATTATATTTAAGGAGAAAAGTGACAGGACAGTGAAAGCATATCTAAATTGTTGGGTGAATCCGGGCTTACAGGCTTGGTCAGGCTACTTTGGATCCAGGTTGGAAAGGGATAATCAGCCACTACTGGAGAGAGTCATTCCCCAGCATCACCACCTCAAGGGGTGTGGGGCTAGACCCTGAAATGAAATAACCTGTTAGAAAAACATCAAGACATGAGAGGGAACATTCCAAAGACAGGCCTCTTTAAATGTCTATGAAACCTGAAAGAGTTAGGTAGAAAAGAGGACAGATAGGAAATGGGGCAGATACCCAGGTCATGGTGTAAAATGTCCAGAAATCTCTAGCATCCAAGAAGCTGCTGGACTCTGGTGTTCTCAGGGTATTAGGAAAAGAGAATTGTTGCAGTCCAAGTTTTCTGTTGTTACCATCACAAGGAGTATATTGCTTCTCTTCAGCCCAGAGTACAACTCTACTGCCAGGGAGGCTGGGGCAGCTTTGAGGAAACACTGCTGAGGTAGGAACTCTAATTCTGGCCAGCAAACTTGGTATAAGAGTTAAATATGAGTCAGGAGTCAGCTTTGGGTCAATTTCTGAAAAATAAACATTGCCCCCTGCTCGACTATAGATATTTTCAACTATCTTCTATAATGAATTTCAATTCTCCAATTATGCATTCCTCAGTTCCTCTCTAAAGTTGCCATTAACTTCATTTATTTTTATCAATTACAGTTTATTCACTTTGTATCCTAGCTGCAGCCTCCTTTCCTCCCAAGCCCACCCTCCCTCCCTCTTCTTCACCTATGCCCCTCCCCAAGTCCAATAATAGAGTAGGTCCTCCTCCCTTTCCATCTGATCTTCATCTATCAGGTCTTATCAGGATTGGCTTGTCTTCCTCTGTGAACTGGTAAGACTGCTCCCCCCTCAGGTGGAGGTGATCAAAGAGCCAGCCCATGAGTTCATGTCAGAGATGGTCCTTGCTCCTATTATTGGGGAACCCTCATGGACACTGAGCTGCTATGGGTTACTTCTGTGCAGGGGTTCTAAGTTATCTCCATGCATGGTCCTTGTTTGGAGTTTCAGTCTCAGAAAAAAACCCTGTGCCCAGATTTTTTTGGTTCTGTTGCTCGCCTTGTGGAGCTCCTTATCCCTCTAGGTCTTTCTATCTCCAGTTTCTTTCATAAGATTTCTTGCACTCTGCAAAAAGATTGGCTATGCATCTCAGCATATGTTTTGATACCCTGCTGGGTAGAGTCTTTCAGAGGCTCCTGTCCTGTTCCTTGTTCTCTCCCTGTTCTGATGTCCATCTCATTTGCCTTTCTAAGTGAAGATTGAACATTTTATGAGGGTCCTCCCTCTTGATTAGCTTCTTTAGGTTTACAGATTTTAGTATGATTATCTTATATTATATGTCTCATATCCATTTATAATTGAGTATATAACACGTGTGTCTTTCTGCTTTGGGGATACCTCACTGAAAATAATCTTTTCTAGATCTCAGCATTTGCATGCAAATTTCATGATTTCCTTGTTTTTAACTGCTCAGTAGTATTCCATTGTGAAAATGTATCACAATTTCTGTATCCATTCCTCCACTGATGGATAGCTGGGTTGTTTCCAGGTTCTTGCTGTTACAATTAAAGCTGCTACAAACATAGTTGAGCAAATGTCCTTGTTGTATACTTGAGCGTATTTTGGATATATTCCTAGGAGTGGTATACCTGGGTCTTGAGGTAGAATTATTTCTAATTGTCTGAGAAAGCTCCAGATTGATTTCCAAAGTGGTTGTACAAGTTTACGTTCCCACCAGCAATGGAGTTGAGTTCTTCTTTATCCACATCCTACTGAGCATGTGCTGTCACTTGAGTTTTTGATCTTAGCCAATCTGATGGGTATAAGGTGAAATTTCAGCGTCATTTAGATTTGTATGTCCCTGATGACTAAGGATGTTGAACATTTCTTTAAGTCTTTCTCGCCATTCGATGTTCCTCTACAGAGAATTCTCTGTTTAGCTCTGTACACCATTTTTTAATTAGATTACTTGATTTGTTGTTGTTTAACTGCTTAAGTTCTTTATATATTCTGGATATTAGCCCTCTGTCAGACATAGGGTTGGTTAAGATCCTTTTCTATTCTGTAGCTGTCGTTTTGTTCTAACAACAGTGTCCTTTGCTTTACAGAAGCTTTTCAGTTTCATGAGGTCCCATTTATTAACTGTTGCTTTTAGAGCCTGTGATGTTTGTGTTCTGTTCAGGAAGTTGTCTCCTGTGCCAATGAGTTCAAGACTCTTCCCCACTTTTTCTTCTAACAGTTTTAGTGTGTCTGTTTTTATATTGAGGTCTTTAATCCACTTGAATTTTAGTTTTCTTCAGGGTCATAAGTTTGGTTCTGTTTGTATTTATCTACATGTAGACATCCAGTTAGACCAGCACCATTTGTTGAAGATGCTATCATTTTTCCATTGTATTGTTTTGGCATCTTCGTCAAAATCAGGTGTCCACAAGAGTGTGGGTTTATTTCAGTGACTTCTATTCAATTCCATTTATCCATTGATTCTGTTTCTATGCCAGTACCATATTGCTGTTGCTCTATAGTACAGATTGAGATAGGGATGAAGATACCTCCAGATCCTTTATTGTAGAGAATTGTTACAGCGATTCTGGGTTTCTTGTTATTGTTGTCATTTCTTGTTATTGTTAAGAAATTCTCTTTCAAGGTCTGTAAAGAATTGTGTTGGTAATTTGATGGCCATCTTACAAAAAGCAATCAGCATATTCAATGCAATGCCCATCAAATTTTTACTATGTTAATCCTGCCAAGCAATGAGCATGGGAGATCTCTCCATCTTCTGATATCTTCTTCTCTTTCTTTCTTTAGAGACAAAGCTTTTTTTGTTTTTTGTTTTTTGTTTTTTGTTTTTATACAAGTCTTTGACTTGCTTGGCTAGAGTTACACCAAGGTACTTTATGTCCTTTGTCGCTATTGTGAAGGATGGTATTTTCCTAATTTCTTTCTCAGCCCCTTTGTCTTTTGTATACAGGAGGGCTACTCATTTTTTTTTTAGTTGATTTTTTTTTTTATCCAGCCATTTGGCTGAAGGTATTTATCAGCTGTAGGAGTTCTCTGGTAGAATTTTTTGGGTAATTTATGTATACTATCATATCATCTGCAAATACTGATACTTTGACTTCTTTCTGAACTGAATCCCCTTGATCTCCTTTAGTTGTCTTATTGCTCTCTAAAATATAGAACGCTTGATGAATTTGCATGTCATCCTTGTGCAAGGGCCTTGCTAAACTTCTATGTATCTTTCCGATTTTACCAAATGTGCTGCTTATGCGAGCACTTAACTTTATTTTTTAAACTTTAAAATTCTATTGTTTAAATTACTAGCATTTTCATGAATTCTATGCCATTTTTTTGGTAGTGATTTTAGTCTGGTTCAAAAATAGCTGCCATTGTTGATCAATAGGATGCTGTGCTTTTTGAGTTTAAAATAATCTTTATCTCATTACTAAAGATGGTGATACCACTCAGCTTTTTTGTGTGTGGACTGCACACTACTCACGAATAACATAACATTTCCAGTGTATGATAAAAATGATGTTTTGGCATTTGAGGGATGTGGCAATTGATTCTCTAGAGTTTCATTATCAGACCTGAAATAATCTGCTCTTGGTTCATTAGTTTTCTCCACTACTTGTTGCCCTTCTTGGGAAATATGAGATACTCTTGCTTTCGGAATATTTATTTTCAGATTTTAAAGTCAGTGGGATCATATTAGACAATAGTTACCCAGGGAAATGTTTTTGTTACAAAGCAAATACCTAGTTACAGCCTATGTTGAAATTACTGATTAATGCTATGCGATGCCAGAATTTTTTTTTTTTTCTGAAGGTATTATTGTAATGTGATTTAACAGCCTGGGAGCCTGTGTTATTCAGTTTGGTCACATGCTATTCTTTATGGCGTGACAAAGGAATAGAAGAAAAAAAAGAATTATTGGCCTGTAGGTGCTGACCAGTAACAGAAAACATGATAAGCATGTGTGGAGACTAGTGTTGAAACCTAGAGCTGAAAAGGAAAAGTATTTTTGAAAGCATAATTTTTCTACATTTGTTTTATTATGTATTATTTGTGTTTCCATACACACACACACAGACACACACACACACACACACACACTCACACACACACCCATACTGTTGGATCCCTGTGGAGCGAGAATTTCAGGTATTCATGAGCCACCTTACATGGGTGCTAGGAAAGTACATGTGTCTGCTGCACTGTCTCTCCAGCCGCCCAAATATTTTAAAATTATGCTTCTGTCCTAAAATAATATTATTGAAGAAAAATTTGAACAAATCAACTTTTCTATATCAGTGAATCTACTATATTGTTTCAACATACTGTATCAGTGTAGTGACAAAGCTACCTTCATGAAGAAGCATATTCTTATTAAATCTCGAATATTTTCATTGGGTAGTATATTTTTTTATTAAGCCCTCTTTTTTTTCTGAAACATTCGATAGGAGAAAGTTTTATTAAACCAATTAAGACTGTAAAGACTCCTCTAGCTGTCTGACTAAGAGAAAGCTTCTACCTGGGAAAGACAAAGGAGTGTAGGGTTCCAAAACAAAAGGCTTCAATCACATCACAATTGTAGCAGGTCATAAGGGCTGTACAATGTACCAAGTCCATTCCTATAGAGGAACCAAACTGTTTTTGCACATCAGGACCTTTTCTCATTGGGAAATGGGGCCCCTTTTGCTATTGTAAAATACTTTATCAGACAAATATAGCTCCCAAGTGGAAGAGGTGCAGGGACAGAGCACCTCTATTTTAAGGTTATTTCAGTCCAAAAAATAAATACATTCAGTGTAACTAAATTTATAACCTAAACATTTTAATTGGCAGTATGTCATGGAAAATATCATTCCCCCAAATGAAAACATTCTAATGTGTATTCCTAGAAAATAAAAGACTATTTAGAAAGACTGATGAGGTCTTACAGGAAAGCCCTTGCAATCTCCATTTGCTATCTCTCATAGAGGAATTAATATCAACTTGTCACATCCCTTGAGATGCTCAGGAGGGACAGTCATGACCTGATTTCACTTGAACTCTACCTGTATTTCACGTTCATTACTCAGCCAGAAAATGACTACTGTGGAGGAAGCTGCAGCTGACCAGGAGATAAATGCCTTCAGCCTGCAAAGGCAGCTACTGTGGAGACAGCCTCAATGTGTGGGGCTCACCTTTTCTGAGGTGTAGGGGAGGGGGAATAGTGGAAACAGGGAGAAAGAGTGGCAACAGAGGAGAAAAAGATGGGGGCTACAACTGGGTGCAAAATGAATAAATAAAAAACAAAATGAGACAAAAAATTAGAGATGAAAAGGGAGACATAACAACAGACAATGAGAAAATACAAAAAATGTTAAGGATGTTCTTTAATCATCTGCAATTTAGGGGATCCAAGATGGTGGAGCCCAGTGCAGGCCATATCTGAGGGACAGAGAATCTGAAACTCCGAAACTGGTTAGTGGAGGGGCTGCTGAATCCAGAGCATCGACACTGAGGCTTCCTGGGTAAGAAGGCACAACCTGTGAGCTAAGACCATTTGGATCCAGGTCACCAGTGGACTTCTCTGTGGACTAAAACTGATGAACATTCCATACCCCTGTATTTCCCCTTGATGGGCCTCCCTCCTTGATGGATGTCTGCAGTGCCCAGGGCATCTAGCACAGAAATCCTTTCTTGTTATTTGAGATAGAGAAGGCAGGCCTCACCCTCACTCATTGGCAGGCTCCTAGCTGAACAGTCAACCCAGATCCCCTGGGCCACACAGGTCCCTGGCTCCCAAGGGCCTCCCAGAAGGCATCTGTACAGGCAGCCTCCCAGTTCTGTTCCTATGGCTGGATTACCAGCAGGCTGCTATACCAGCCTCCAAGTTCTGCAGCTGCAGCACCACTGAGCTGATGGAGCTCCTACACGTGCATTTGACCTGGTAGGCCCAAATCTAGGAGTAGAGAAAAGGAGAAATACCTGTGCTATCTGATTAGACCTGCTAGAGAGTGAGTGTGCCTTCAAGTGAGTGCATGCAGAGCCCCAATCAAGGGTCCCTCTACCCTAGCAGCCAGACAGCTGATCCCTCTCACCCACACACCTACTCTGGGCAACAGAGTGATTCTTGGACAGATTTCTCAATATTGAAGCCCCTGGGCTGTGGGTTTATCAGTGGAGTCCAGGAAAACAACTCCTGGTGCCCACACAGATCTGAATACCAGAATGACAGTATAACAGGCCTTATGCCACCGAGGTATTCAGGGAATCTGTGCATGCACACTTCACCTAAGAATATCACCAGCATCAACACGCCATCCTATGCCTGCACCTCCCCCAACATTTCAGGAATCTACACTCTCTAGCACCCTGTCCTTCAAGGTACACTTGCAGGCAAACAAGCACACTTGCTCGCCTGCACTTGTGCATCTGCAGTTGTGGACCTAACTCCCCTAGGTACAGCTGAAATACCAATGCACACTCTCAAACCAGTGAAT
Source organism: Rhombomys opimus (assembly GCA_010120015.1). NCBI lineage: Eukaryota > Metazoa > Chordata > Mammalia > Rodentia > Muridae > Rhombomys > Rhombomys opimus. The sequence continues at coordinate 96,101 of REGO01000053.1, forward strand.
CTCTCTTATCTTCCTGAAGAATACTCTAGACACCTGAGAAAGATGCACCCAGTCTGATGTACAGACTGCAGGAACAAACAGTGAAGGTTACAGATAAGCAGATGGCCAGAGATCTGCGTAAAAACACAGCCAGCAAAATTCAGGAAACCATGGCACCCCCCCAAATCAATGTGTATTTCAATTCATTGAAACACAGGAAAATTATTTTAAAGCTGTACTTATCCAGTTATTAGAGGCATATAAAGAGGAAATGAACAAATCTCTCAAAGAAATAGCCATACAAATGGAGGAAAATAAGAGGAAATGAACAAAGTGCTCAAAGAAATACAAACAAAGACAGCCAAACAAATAGAGGCACAAGTAGAGGCACAATTAGTGGTACATAGAAAACAAACAACACACAGAGCAGGACTTTGTAGCCAGCCCTGAAGATACCTGATAAAACAGGGTCAAATGAAAGGGGAGGAGGTTTTCCCCTATCAGTGGACTTGGAAAGGGGCAGGGAGGAGACCAGGGAGGGAGTGTGGGGTTGGGGAGAGAATGAGGGAGCAGGATACAGCTGGGACACAGAGTTAACAAAATGTAACTAATAAGAAAAATAAAATTAAAAAAAGAAAACAACAAAATTGAGGCCATCACAGAAAGACAGGAATACACATTAAAATAGATGAAGTAAATGGTGCAAGACATGAAAATAGAATTAAGAAAACAGAGAAAACACAAACAGAGAAAACCCTGGAGCTGGAAAACTTAGGAAAAAAGATTAGGAACCACAAAGGTAAGCATCACCAGCATAAAGAAGACGTAGAAGAGAGACTCTCAGGTGCTGAAGATACACTTGCAGAAATTGATACTTCTCTCAAGGAAAAAGTAAAATCAGAAATGTTCCAAACACAAAACATACAAGAAATCTAGGATGCCATGAAAGGATGCAATGTAAGAATAATTAGAATAGAGGAAGGAGACTATACCAGCCTTCAGGTCCAAAAAATATTTTCAAGAAAATCATAGAAGAAAATTTTCCCAACTTAAAGAAAGAGATGTCCATAAACACACAAGAGGCCTACAGAACACCAAATAGACTAGACTAGAAAAGAAATTCTTCATGTCACATTATAATCGAAACACTGAACCTACAGAACATATATATATTAAAATATAATAGATATTAAATATAATATATTAAAATATTATATATATATTAAAAGCAACAAGGGAAAAAGGCCAAGTAACATATGAAGGCAGGCAGACTGATCAGAATCATACTAGATTTCTCAACAGAAACTATGAAAGCCAGAAGGGCCTGGGTAGAAATCTTGCAGAACTTAAGGGACCACAGATGCCAACCCAGACTACTATACCCAGCAAAACTTTCAAGCATCATAGACAGGGAATTCAAAATATTCCATGACACAACCAAATTGAAACAATATCTACACAGTAACGTAGCCCTACAGAAGTTACTAGAAGGGAAATTCCAACCCAACGAAAACAACTACATCCAAGGAAACATAGGACATAGATAACTACACAACAAAAAATCAAAAGATACAAGCAATGAAACACAGCAACACCACCAACCCCACATCAAAAGAAAGTAACATTCGTTGGTCACTAGTATCTATCAACATCAATGGACTCAACTCTCCATTAAAAAGACACAGACTAACAGAATGGTTGTGGAAACAAGATCCAACATTCTATTGCATCCAAGAAACACACCTATGCAAAAAAAGATAAATACTACCTGAGAGTAAAGGGCTGGAAAATATTTTTCAAGCAAATGGATCCAGAAAACAAGTTGAGGTAGCTATGCTAATATCTTTTTTTCAGTTATTTTTATTTTTACTAATTACAGTTTTTTCACATTGAATCCCCCCTGTACCTCCTACCCTTCTCCCCTCCCTATCCACCATCCCTATCTCCCACCTGTGTCCCTCTCCCAGCTCCCTCCCCTTCCTTCTGATCCTAGTCTATCAGGTCTCATCAGAGGGGCTGCATTGTCTTCTTCTGTGGCCTGGTAAGGCTGCTCCCCCATTAAGGGGAGGTGATCAAAGAGTTGGCCAATCAGTGCATGTCAGAGGCAGTTCCTGTCCCCATTATTATGGAGGCCACTTAGATACTGAACTGCCATAGGCTACCTCTGTGCAGGGGTTCTAGGCCATCTCCATGAGTGGTCCTTCGCTGGAGTATCAGTTTCAGAAAAGTCCTAATATCCAATAAAATAAACTTTCAATCAAAATTAATCAAAAAAAGATGAGGAGGGGCACTACATTCTTGCTTAGCTTCTTTAGGTGTGCATATTTTAGTATGTTTATCTATATTATAAGTCTAATATTCATTTATAAGTGAGTATATACCTTGTGTGTCTTTCTGCTTCAGAGATTCCTCACTCAGGATGATCTTTTCTAGATCCCACCATTTGGCTAAAAATTTCACGATTTTCTTGTTTTTAATTGCTGAGTAGCATTCCATTGTGTAAATGTACCACAACTTCTTTACCCATTCCTCCATTGAGGGACATCTGGGGTACTGTTCTTGCTTGCCAACCTCAAAAGGCCCCTAGTTCAATTATCACAAGTGTACTTTTCTGAAATTCAAATTGTTTCCTAAGATTTTGCAACTAGCAAACACATGTTTATATAACCTTGCTAAACTATCTATTTTTCTCAAATTCTTTCTGATGGTAGTGGTCATTACTAACACTCTACATCTTTAAGTTATTTTCAAGAGTGGTGGCAGAATCATTAATCTGCTCCAGTAGTAATGCCTGAAAGAGATCAAGTATTATTATTGTGAGTGCCAGTGTACTTCTGAATGAGGGGCTGGAAGTCCCCTTAGAGTTCTCATGCAACTCATATGTTATGAGGGATGAGGTGACCACAAAGGCAACAAGCAGAGCTATGCTCCATAACAACATGAAGTCCTCAGGGATCTGCCTCCTGAGCCACACCCATCATGGTATTCATGGTATCCCCCCATAAACCCCACCCTCCACCAATCCTAATCCCACCTCCCCCCTTCTCCACACATGCCCCTCCCCAAGCCTCCTGATAGGGAAGGTCTTCCTCTCGTTCCTTCTGATCCTAGTCTATCAGATCTCATCAAGAGTGGCTGCTTTGTCTTCGTCTGTGGCCTGGTAAGGGTGTTCCCCCCCTCAGGGGAAGATGATCAAAGAGCAGGCCAATCAGTTCAAGTCAGAGGCAGCCCCTGTTCCCATTACTATGGGACCCACTTGGACACTGAACTTCCATGTGCTACATCTGTGCAGGGGTTCTAGGTTATCTCCATTCATGGTACTTGGTTAGAGTATGAGTCTCTGGAGAGACCCCTGTGCTGCTCAAATTTTTTGGTTCTGTTGCTCTCTTTGTGGAGCTCCTGTCTTCTCCAGATCTTACTATTTCCCACTTCTTTCATAAGATTCCATGCACTCTGCCCAACACTTGGCCATAAGTTTTGGCATCTGCTTTGATAGTCTGCAAGGCAGAGCCTTTCAGAGGCCCTCTGTGGGAGGCTCCTAACTTGTTTCCTGTTTTCTTCTTCTGATGTCCATCCTCTGAGTCTTTCATGATGGAGATTGAGCATTTTAGCCAGAGTCTTCCCTCTTGATTAGTTTCTTTAGGTGTACAGATTTTAGTAGGTTTGTATCATATTATACTATACTATACTATACTATACTATACTATACTATACTATACTATACTATTTTATATCATATCATATCATATCATATCATATCATATTATATTATATGTCTATATGAGTGAGTATATACCATGTGTGTCTTTCTGTTTCTGGGATAGCCCAATCAGGATGATCCTTTCCAGGTACCACCATTTACCTGAAAATTTCATGATTTCCTTGTTTTTCAGTGCTGAGTAATATTCCATTGTGTAGATTACCACAATTTCTATATCTGTTCTTCAGTTGAGGGGCATCTGGATTGTTTACATTTTCTGGCTATTACAAATAAAGCTGCTACAATCATGGTTGAGCAAATGTCCTTATTGTGTCCTTGAGCACAGGACACAGCACAGGAGCCACAACATACAAGTGAAGCCCTGATGTGCTGCCTCTGGAAGCTTACAAGGTGGCCATTGTGATTTGCTGATCAGGACAGCAAAGAGTAGAGCACAGTGGCAGAGCAACTAGAACAGTTTTGAAGGCCTAGGACTTGTGGCTTTTTTCTATCTGCCACCATGACAAGCAGGTGGTCATCTTCTAAGCCATCCCTATCTTCCTTCTGCATTAACAGGATCCTCAATAACAATAAAAGACAGAGGGTGGTATGTCTAATGGGATATTCAGCCTTCCGTGAGCTGAGCAAAGCCTGGTACCATAAACCTGATATGGCAACAGAGGATTGATTAAATGTAATAATTAAATGTAATAATATATATATATGTAATGTTAAAATAAATTTAGGCTCAAATATTGGAATCTTGATTATCAGCTGATACAATTTTTTATAACTGAATGGACCTAAAGGTTCAGACACAATCCTAAGTAAACGAAGAAACAATTACACTAATAGATGCCACAAATCAAATGGACCTTATAGATATCTACAGAACTTTTCACCCAAACACAAAAGAATTTACCTCCTCCTCAGCACCTCAAAGAGCCTATATACTTGGTCACAGAGCAAGCTTCAACAGGTACAAGAAGATTGGAATAATCCTTGGTATCCTATCATTCCACCATGGATTAAAGCTGGAACTCACTAGCAGAAATAGGAAATAGCCTGCACATGCATGGAAACTGTCTACTCAATGACAGCTGGGTCAGGGAAGAAATAAATGAATAAATAAAAGACTTCCTAGAATTCAAGGAAAATGAAGGCAAAACATACTCAAACTTATGTGACACAATAAAAGGAGTTCTCAGAGGAAAATTCATAGCACTTTCATAAAGCTATTTGAAATATCTCATACAAACAAATTAATGGCTCACCTGTAACCCCTAGAAGAAAAGAAGCAGACACACCAAAGAGGAATGGATAGATAACTAAACATCACAAAGACACAACAGAGAAAGAGAATTTCAGGTCGACCTCTCATGAACATTGATGCAAAACTACTCAACAAAATACTGGCAAACCAAATCCATGAAATGGACAATTTTCTTAGTTGATTCCACTTACCATAGAAGAATCAATATCAGGGAAATAAATTGTCCTATGTCCCCTAAGAAAAGAGACCATCAAAATTTCCTATTAAAAAGAGCCCAGGGCCATATGGTTTGAGTGCAGAATTCTACCAGACATTCAAAGAAGAGCTAATGCCAATATTCTTCAAACTATTCCACAAAATAGAAACAGAAGAAATATTACCAAACTCACTTTATGAGGCCAAACTTTGGGCAGAGCATAGTCTTATGGAAGGAGAGAAGGATAGAAAGTCCAGGAGGGGATAGGAGCTCTTCAACGGATTCATCAAAACTAAAAATATCTGAGTCCATGGGGCCCTGCAGAGACTAATGCACCAATGAAGGACAATGCATAGAGAGGACCTAGAACTCCTGCTCAGATGTAGCTGATAGGTAGCTCAGTCTCCATGTGGGTTCCCAATAAAAGGGAGCATGGGGTGCCTTTTTCATGATCTTGGTACCCTGCTCTTTGGTCAATTTCCTCTGGTAATGTGGCCTTGCCAGGCCATAGAGGAAGAAGATCCATGCTGTCCTGATGAAACATGATAAGCTAGGATCAGATGGCAGGGGAGGAGAATCCCCCCTTTCTTTGGACTATGGAAAAGGGTTAGTGGGCAAGAAGAAGAGAGAGTGGTACCAGGAGGAAATGGAGGGTACAATCAGGATATAAAATGAGTAAATTAAAAAACTAAAAATAAAAATAAAAAATAAGCTATATTGTCACATCAAATTATGCATTTTTAACATTTTTTATTAATTACACTTTATTTACTTCGTATCCCCACTGTAGCTCCCCTCCCTCCTCCCCTCCCAATCCTTCCCTTCCTTCCTCTTCTCCATGCATGCCCCTACACAAGACCACTGATAGGGGAGGTCTTCCTTTCCCTCCATCTGATCCTAGTCTATTAGGTCTCATCAGGAGTGGCTGCAATTTCTTCCTCTGTGGCCTGGTAAGGCTGCTCCCACCTCGGGAGGGGGGTGATCAAAGATCTTGCAAATAAGTTCATGTCAGAGACAGTCCCTGTTCCCATTACTATGGAACCCACTTGGACACTGAACTGCCATGGGCTACATCTGTGCAGGGGTTCTAGGTTATCTCCATTCAATGGTACGTGGTTGGAGCATCTGTCTCAGGAAAGATCCCTGTGCTCAGATATTTTGGTTCTGTTGCTCTCCTTATGGAGCTCCTGTCCTCTCCAGATCTTACTATTTTCCACTTCTTTCATAAGATTCCATGCACTCTGCCCAAAGGTTGGCCCTAAGTCTCAGCATCTGCTTTGATAGTCTGCAGGACAGAGCCTTTCAGAGGCCCTCTGTGGCAGGCTCCTAACTTGTTCCCTCTTTTCTCCTTCTTCTGATGTCCATCCTTTTTGCCTTCCATGATAAGGATTGAGCATTTTAACCAGAGTCCTCCCTCTTGTTTAGATTCTTTAGGTGTAGAGACCTGAGATTTCACCTTATACCCATCAGAATGGCTAAGATAAAAAACTCAAGTGACAGCACATGCTGGAGAGGTTGTGGAGAAAAGGGAACCCTCCTCCACTGCCAGTGGGAATGTAAACTTTACAACCACTCTGGAAATCTATCTGGCGCTTTCTCAGACACCTATAAATAGCGCTTCCTCAAGATCCAGCTATAGCACTCCTAGATATATATCCAAAAAAGGTTCAAGTACACAATAAGGACATTTGCTCAACCATGTTTGTAGCAGCTTTATTGGTAATATCCAGAAGATGGAAACAGCCCAAATATCCATCAGTTGGAGAATGGATACAGAAATTGTGGTACATCTACACAATGGAATATTACTGAGCAATAAAAAACAAGATCATGAAATTTGCAGGCAAATGGTGGGAACTGGAAAAGATCATCCTGAGTGAGCTATCCCAGAAGCAGAAAGACACACACAGTATATACTCACTCAAATTATGTATTTTAATACTCATTTTACTTAGGTTCTCCTATATTTTATCATGTATTTTATAGTTATAATAACTGCCTATGTCATTGTAGTACATTTCATCTCATTGGAAATAATGTGAAGGATCCATGTGTTTGCTCAGTGTGTAAGTTCTCTTACGACACAGAGTGTTTTCCTTGTTTGTTTGTTTCACTCTCATCCCCTTCTCTTTCTGTCTCTTTTTCTCTTCCTTTCTTCTGTTTTATTTTCTTTTCAAGAATGTATATATCTTTGGAACTTTGGACTAGAAAAGTTCTTGAATGTGCTGAGTGGAGATTGGTGGCTCCTCCAGGAACAAGTTTAGAAGACAGTACTACTGAGAGTTTTGAAGGCCTGGCTCAAAAAGTTTCAATGGGTTACAACTTTAGTAATTGGGCTAGAAACAATTACTGTGAAATTTTGGCAAAAAATGTGGTTGGTGTTTTATGTCTTTGTCCTAAGAGCCTTCTAAGGTTAAAATTGAAAAATAATGTGCTAGTTTCTTTAAAGATATTTCAAGGGAGCTCAATATTGTCTCTGTTGTGTGTTTGCGAGCAATAACTCTTCTTCAGGTCTACAATGAAAGAAAAAGGAAACAGTTGTGGGGATTATACAGTTGGAGGAAGACACTGGTCAGCTTAATTTTACAGCTAAAATTTGTGCTAAAAGATTTAAGGCCCCTAGCATCAGTAAGGAGAATCTCTGTGATCAACATTGGGGGAGAGGAAATGGCTCCATTAGGTAAAGGTAAACAACTGGGGAAAGAAAGTTATGTTCTCACGTAAATTAAAATTCAACATAGGAATGGGAAATGATATGCTTTCTTTCCCAAACATTTCCCACCCAGCTAAATTCCTACAAAGCAACTGCAAACAAAAGCTGCTGATAAGCACTTCAAGGAGTCCAGGATCTATCCCAAGCTGCCAGGCAAACTTGGCAGCGTCATTCATACAATGCTGTCTTTATTTAAAGATACACAAGTAAAAAGTCCTGGAGTCTTCCTTCATGGCTTGAGATCATGGGGCCAGGCAGTATATGACAGGGAACTCCCTGTGTGAAGGCTCTCATACAGTAAGAGAGGTCTAAAGGTGAACCTTTCAAAGTGAAGCCTGGGTTGTACTGGAGATACCAAGATGTTGGAAATGCCAGGGCCATGAGATATCTCCTACAGAGAACTGCACACAGTTCTCTGTGAAACCAACCCAACAGAGATGCAAGTTACAGGCAGCAAAGCTGAGGTAAGAGAGGCAGATAAGCCACTTGATAATAGACTTGGAGCTACTAAACTTGAAGTTGTTTTTTTTGTTTGTTTGTTTTGTTTTTGTTTTTTCCCACCAGATTTGCCTTGCTTTAGTCTAATAATTTCTCAGTATTCCCCTACTGGTTATTTTGTGGATGACAATGTATTTTATCTGCCATTACTGGATGAAAATATGTAGTTTATTTTTAAAATTTTACAGTGGATTAATTACAATTAAGTGATCACCAAGAATGGTGGCTATTTTTATGTCAAGTTGAGAAAAGCTAGAGTTATTTTCAAAGGTCAAACCTCAACTGAAAAAAAAAAAAAAGTCCTATCAGATTGGCCAGTGTCCAAGACTTTGGGCATTTTCTTGATTTATGGTTGATATGGGAGAAACCAGACCACTGTGGAGCCACCAGAGGGCAGGTGGTCCTGGAGTCCATGAGAAAGCAGCCTGAGCTAGTCATGAGATTCCAGCCAGTGTGCAGTTTTCTTCCATGGCTTCAGTTTCAGTTTCTGCCTCCAGGTTCCTGCTTTAAGTTCTTACCCTCACTTATCTTCATGGTAGACTATGTTTATAACATGTAAGATGAAATAAACCCTTTCTTTCCAAAATTACTTTTAGTTGTGCTATTTTATGACAGAAACAGAAATCCTATTTAAGAAAATTTAAGTCTCAGAAGAGATTTTGAATTTCGCCATTTTCAATGGTAGTGATTCTATAAAAGACTACAGGGAGTTTTGAAGTTTAAAACAGTGAATTCTACATTATGATATAACCCTGAGCCTATTTGGAGTCAGGAAGTGAAATGTGGTGGTTTGGCTAGTAAATGCCCTCCGAAGCCTTGGGCATTTGAGAACTTAGTCCTCTGTTCATGACACTGGTTGTGGTTTAGGCTTTGTGGTGTTGATGGAGAGTGTTGTCACTGGCAGTGGGCTTTGATAACCTGAGCACCCATTCCACTTCCACTTTGCTCTCTCTGTTTTATGTTTGCAGTTCAAAAAGCAAGCTCTCACCTGCTGCTCAAGCCACCTTGCCTCCCACCTGCTACCTTTTTAAACTGAGAGACTTTTAATTGGTTTCCTTTGATTTTATGGCTAGATATATTCTTTAAATTTTTATTTTATATTGGTTATCTTTTCATATGTTTTTTTGCAAGTAGAAAAATTCCTATTCATATTTTAAATTCTAGATTGTTGCAATATAAGTTTTAAGGCATGTTCTTATGATTACCTGAATGCAATGGTCCTGGTTCTAGCACCTCTGTTTTATTAATTTAAGTTTTCTTTCTTTCTTTTTTCTAAACTGACAAGAATTTGTCACCACTGCTTATCTTTTTAAAGACTAGCTCTTTGTTTGCACAAGCCTTTATATATTTTTTGTATTTTATTAATTCAGGCCAGGATTTTATTGTATCCTATCTACTCTTTTTGAATTTATTAGGTTATTTCTCTGTGAAGGCATTAAGTTACAATGTTAATGTGTTTTTAATTTTATATAAGTTTAAAAACTTTGGTATCTCAACATTTTTTACTTATCTTTTAAAATATTATATACTGCATGCAACATTATACAGACTGGAAAAGTTGCATTTATGTGTTTAGAAACATCTTTCTATGTCTGTCTATCTATCTATCTTTCTATTTATATTGATATCTACATATACATATATTTGTGTAACAACAACTAATGAAAAGAGAGGACACTAGCTTTAAAAAGAATAAGGTGCCATCGAATGGAGGACTTGGGGTGAGAAAAAGGAAGGGAGAAATGATATAATTATAATCTGAAATATTATGAAAATAAAAGAATGATTTTAATTTAGGTGCTTAGCTCTATAAACATCCATCCTTCTCAAAACTTCCTTCATTGTCCCTGCCTCCTTTCACTTCGAGGGATTCTTTAAAAATCCCCTTTTTATTTTCTTCCTTGAATGGCCTATAGTTCAGTACTTTTTCTGTAATCTTCGTGAGTTTGTGTATTTTCTATAAGTTCTTTTGATTTTTTTATTAATTTATATTTTATATGTATTGGTGTTTTGAGTGCATGTATGTCTGTGAGGGTGTCAGATCCCCTGGAAATAGAGTTACAGACAGTTGTGAGCTGACATGTGGGCACTGGGAAATGAATCCTTGTCCTTTGGAAGAGCAGCCAGTGCTCTTAACCACTGAGCCATCATTGCAGCCCCTTCTTTTGCTCTTGATTCCTAATTTCATACCATTGTGGCCACACAGAATTCAGGATAGTGTTTAGTTTTAGTATATTGGCTGAAATTTTATTTCTTTTCTAACAAATTATCACTTTTGGAGAAAAATCTCATGAGCTGATGATAAGACTGCTATTTCTTTAGTTTCATGGTAAATGCTGTGTAGATACATAAATATCTATTGGTTTCATTTGATTTGCGATGTTATTTAACCCCAAAGTTCCTGTTTTTTTATATTTTATATTAATTACAGTTTATTTGCTTTGCATCCAAGCTGTAGCTCTCTCCTTCATTCCCTCCCAATCCCACCGTCCCTCCCTCATATCCTCCCTGCCCCTCTCTAAGTTCACTGATAGGGGAGGTCCTCCTCCCCTTCCATCTGACCCTAGTTTATCAATCTCATGAGGACTAGCTGCAATGTCCTCCTCTGTGGCCTAGCAAGGCAGCTCCTCCCTTGGGGTGGGGGTGTGTGTCAAAGAACCAGCCTCTGAGTTCATGTCAGGGACAGTTCCTGTTCCCTTACTAGTAGATCCCACTTGGATGCCCAGCTGCCATGGGCTACGTCTGAGCAGGGGATCTAGGTTATATCCATGCATGGTACTTGGTTGGAGTATCAGTCTCAGCAAAGAACCCTGTGCCCAGATATATTTGGTTTTTTGGGGGCTCCTGTACTCTCCAGGTCTTACCAATTCCCCTTCTTTCATATGATTCCCTGTACTCTGCCCAAGGTTTGGTTATGAGTCTCAGCATCTGCTTTAATACACTGCTATGTAGAAACTTTCAGAGGCCCTCTGTGGTAGGCTCCTGTCCTGTTTCTTGTTTTCTCTTTCTTCCAATGTCGATCTCATTTGTCTTTTGAAGTGAGGATTGATTGTCTTACCCTTGGAACTCCTTCTTGTTTAGCTTCTTAGGTGTACAGATTTTAATATGTTTATCATGTCTTATAGCTCTAGTATCCACTTATAAGTGAGTATACACTATGTGTGTTTCTGTTTCTGGGATACCCCACTCAGAATTATCTTTTCTATATCTCATCATTTGCCTGCAGATTTCATGATTTCCTTATTTTTAATTGCTTAGTATTATTCCATTGTGTAAATGGATGTGTAAATGTACCCATTTCTCACTTGAGGGACCTCTGGGTTGTTTCCAGCTTCTGGCTATTATGACTAAAGCTGCTACAAACATGTTTGAACAAATAAATGTCCTTGTTTTGTACTTGAGCCTCTTTTGGACATATGCCTAAGAGTGGTATAGCTGGATCTTGAGGAAGCACTATTCCTAATTGTCTGAGAAAGCACCAGATTGATTTCCAAAGTGCATGTACAAGCTTACATTCCCACCAGCAGAGGAGGAGGGTCCCCCTTTCTCCACAACCTCTCCACCATGTGATGTCACTTGAATTTTTTATCTTAGCCATTCTGATGGGTGTAAGGTGAAATCTCAGGGTCGTTTGGATTTGCTTCTACCTGATGGCTATGGATGTTGAGCATTTCTTTAAGTGTTTCTCTGATGTTCTATATTCCTCTGCAGAGAATTCTCTGTCTAGCACCATACCCCATTTATTAATTGGATTGCTTGATTTGTTGCTTTTTAAGGTATTTAGTTCTTTATATATTCTGGATATTAGCCCTACCTCAGATATAGGGTTGGTGAAGATCCTTTCACAGTCTATAGACTGTCGTTTTGTTCTGACGACAGTGTCCTTTGCTTTTTCAGAAGCTTTTTAGTTTCCTGAGGTCCCATTTATTGATTGTCACTCTTCTGCAGTTGGTGTTCTGTTCAGGAAGTTGTCTCCTGTGCCAATGAGTTCAAGGGTATTCCCCACTTTTTTTTCTAATCAGATTAATGTGTCTGGATTTATATTGTGGTCTTTGATCCCCTTGGACTCTAGTTTTGTGCAGAGTGATAAGTATGATCTATTTGCAATTTTCTACATGTAGACATCCAGTTGGACCAGCACCATTTGTGGAAGATGCTATCTTTTCTCCATTGTATGGTTTTGGCATCTTTGTCAAAGATAAGGTGTCCATAAGAGTGTGGGTTTATTTCTGGGTCCTCTGTTTGGTTCCATTGATCCACCATTCTGCTTCTATGCCAGTACCATGCAGTTTTTAAAACTGTTGCTCTATAGTACAATTTAAGATCAGGGATGGAGATACCTCCAGAAGATCTTTTATTGTAGAAGATTGTTGTAGCAATTCTGGGTTTCTTGTTATTCCATATGAAGTTGAGAATTTTTCTTTCCAGGTCTGTAAAGAATTGTGTTGGTAATTTGATGGGAATTGCATTGAATCTGTAGATTGCTTTTGGTAAGATGGACATTTTTACTATGTTAATCCTGCCAAGCCATGAGCATGGGAGATCTTTCCATCTTCTCATATCTTCTTCTAATTCTTTCTTCAGACTCTTGAAATTTTTTTCATACAAGTCTTTGACTTCCTTGGTTAGGGTTACTCCGAGGTACCTTATGTCATTTGTGGCTATTGTGAAGGGTGTTGTTTCCCTAATTTCTTTCTCAGCCCTTTTGTCTTTTGTATGCAGGAGTGCTACTGATTTTTTTTTTTTTAGTTAATATTGTATCCGGCCACTTTGCTGAAGGTGTTTATCAGCTGTAGGAGTTCCCTGGTAGAGTTTTTGGATTCACTGACGTATACTATCATATCATCTTCAAACAGTGATAATTTGACTTCTTCCTTTCCAATTTGTATCCCCTTGATCTCCTTCAACTGTCTTATTGCTCTAGCAAGGACTTCCAGAACTATGTTGAAGAGATATGGAGAGAGTGGGCAGCCTTGTCTTGTCCCTGATTTCAGTGGGATTGCTTTAAGTTTCTCTCTGTTCAGTTTGATGTTAGCTATAGGTTTGCTGTATATCGCCTTTACTACATTTAGATATGTGCCTTGTATCCCTGATCTCTCCAATACTTTAAACGTGAATGGATGTTGGATTTTGTCAAATACTTTTTCAGCATCTAGAGAGATTATTATGTGGTTTTTTTCTTTCAGTTAATTTGGTGAATCACATTGATCGATTTCCATTTATTGAACCACCCCTGCATGACTGGGATGAAGCCTACTTGGTCATAATGGATGATATTTTTGATGTGTTCTTGTATTCGGTTTGCAAGTATTTTGTTGAGTATTTTTGCATCAATGTTCATAAGGGAGATTGGCCTGAAATTCTCTTTCTTTTTTAGGTCTTTGTGAGGTTTATGTACCAAGGTGACTATAGCTTCATAGAATGAGTTTGGTAATGTTCCTTCTGTTTCAATTTTGTGGAATAGTTTGAAGAGAACTGCAGTTAGCTCTTCTTTGAAGGCATGGTAGAATTCTGCACTGAAACCATCTGGTCCTGGGCTTTATTTATTTATTTATTTATTTATTTATTTATTTATTTATTTTAGATGGGAGACTTTCCATAACCGCTTCTATTTCCTTAGGAGATATAGGACTATTTCATTGATTTACCTGGTCCTGATTCAGCTTTAGTAAGTTGAATCAATCATGAAAATTGTCGATTTCATTTAGATTTTCAAACTTTGTGGCATATACACATTTGAAGGAAGTACTAATGATTTTTTGGATTTCCTCAGTGTCTTTACTTATGTCCCCCTTTTCATTTCTGATTTTGTTGATTTGGATGGTGTCTCTGTGCCTTTTAGTTAGCTTGGCTAAGGGTTTGTCTATCTTGTTTATTTTCTCAAAGAAAATCAGCTCTTGGTTTCATTGATTTTTGAATTGTTTTATTGGTTTCTAATTGATTGATTTCAGCCCTGAGTTTGATTATTTCCAGCCGTCTACTCCTTTTTGGTGTGTCTGCTTCTTTTTTTTTTCTAGGGTTTTTAAGTGAGCCATTAAGTTGCTTGAATGTGCTGTCTCAAATTTCTTCTTGAAGCCACTTAGTGCTATGAACTTTCCTCTTAGCACTGCCTTCATTGTGTCTCACAAGTTTGGGTATGTTGTGTCTTCATTTCCATTGAGTTCTAGGAAGACTTTAATTTCTTTCTTTATTACTTCCCTGACCCATCTGTCATATAGTAGGAAGTTGTTCAGTTTTCATGTGTGTGTAGGCTTTTTGCTATTTCTGCTGTTGTTGAGGTACAACTTTATTCCATGGTGATCAGGCTGGATACAAGGGATTATTTCAATCTACTTGTATCTATTGAGGCTTGCTTTGTGACTAACCATTTGGTCTGTTTTGCTGAAGGTTCCATGAGGTGCTGAGAAGAAGGTAAATTCTTTTGTGTTTGGATGTAAGGTTCTGTAAATGTCTGGTAGGTCCATTTGATTCATGACCTCGATAAGAGACATTGTTTCTTTGTTTAATTTCTGTTTTGTTGACCTGTCCTTTGTTGAGCGTGGGGTGTTGAAGTCTCCCACTATTAATGTGTAGAGATATATATGTGTTTTAAGTTTTATCGGTGTTTCTTTTACAAATGTGGGTGCTCTTGTATTTGGGGCATAGATGTTCAGGATTGTGAGGTCTTCCTGGTGGAATTTTCCCTTGATGAGTATGAAGTGTCCTTCCCCATCTCTTTTGATTAATTTTGATTGAAAGTCTATTTTATCAGATATTAGAATGGCTATTCCTGCTTGCTTCTTGCATCCATTTGCTTGGAAAGCCATCTTCCAACCCTTTTCCCTCAGGTAATGTCTATCTTTGTGATTTAGGTGTGTTTCTTGTATGCAACAGATTGCCGGGTTTTGTTTATGCATTCATTCTGTCAGTCTGTGTCTTTTTATTGGAGAGTTGAGTCCATTGGTGTTGAGAGAGATTAATGACCAGTGGCTGTTAGATCCTTTGATTTTGATGTTGGCTGCGGTCTTAAGGTTGTGTGCTTGGTTGGTTTTTGTTTTACTTTAGTGAGGTTAATTATTTCCTATGTTTTCTTGAAAGCAGCTAGTTTTCATGGGTTGTATTTTCCCTTCAAGTGTCTTCTGTAACACTAGATTTGTGTGTAGGTATTGTCGAAATTTGTTTTTGTCATTGAATATCTTGTTTTCTCCATCTATGAAGACTGAAGAATTTTGCGGTGTATAGTAGTCTGGGCTGACATCTGTGTTCTCTTAGGGTCTGCATGGTATCCGTCCAGGCCCTTCTGGCTTTCATAGTCTCTGTTGAAAAGTTAGGTGTGATTCTCTTGGGTTTGCTGTTATATGTTACTTGGCCTTTTTCCCTTGCAGCTTTTAGTATTTTTTCTTTGTTCTGTGTACTTATGGTTTTGATTATTATGTGATGGGAGGATTTTCTTTTCTGGTCTAATTTAATGGGTGTTCTATAGGCCTCTTGTATTCTTATTGGCCTCTCCTTTAAGTTGGGGAAAGTTTCTTCAATGATTTTGTTGAAAATATTTTCTGGGCCTTGGTGCAGGGAATCTTCTTTTTCCTCTATTCCTATTATTCTTAGGTTTTGTCTTTTTATGTTGTCTTGAATTTCTTGGACGGTCTGTGTCAGGAATTTTTTAGATTTAACATTTTCTTTGACAGATACATCAATTTCTTTCATTGTATCTTCCACACCTGAGATTCTTTCTTTCATCTCTTTAGTCTATTGGTTATGCTAAGCTCTGTAGTTCCTGTTTTCTTCCCTAAGTTATTTCTCTCCATAATTTCCTCCATTTGTGTTTTCTTTAATTTTTCCAATTATATCTTCAGATATTGAGCCGTTTTGTTGATTTCCTTCACCTGTCTGGCTGTATTTTCCTGTTTTTCCATCAATTCTTTCAGCTGTTTGTTTGGACAATCTCTGTTTCTTTTATTTCATTCAGTGATTTAAGCATTTCCTCTCTAAAGGCCACAAACTGTTTGGCTGCAACTTCTTCTATTTCTTTATGGATGGCCATAATCTGTTTGAGTTTATCTTCCTCTAGGTCTTTTCCTATTTTAATTGTTTCCTCTGTTATCCTCTTCATGAGCATAGTTGTTAGGTAATCTTCTTGGATTTCAGTTATGCTGGGGTGTCCATGGCTACTTGACCCTGGATAACTGGGTTCTGGAGATGCCATATTACTCTGTCTTTTGTTGGTTGAGCTTTTATGCTGGCCTCTACCCATTGGGCTATCTTAGGTGTTTGGGATTAGTTTCTGGTGGTTCCTGGGGATCTTGTGGTGGAGAGAATCCCCTTGGCAGGAAGATGGCTTTCTTTCCTGAAGGAAGCCTTCTCAGATTTTTGGGTATAGTGACTGGATGGCTGGTGTTTTTCAGGAGTTGCCCCTGCTTAACTCAGGGATAGAGACCTGAGTGGTAACTGTGGTCCTTGTCAGTTGAGAGGGTTCTCCTCTCTTTCAGGGAATTCCTGAAGACAGCTGCCCTGCTTCTGGGTTTCTTGCTGTAGATTTAGTGATCTGCTGCTGTAACCTGTGTGTCTCGTGGTTTGGTCAGTTTTGTTAGGGATAACTGGTTGCGCCTTGGAGCAGTATCTGGGTGTTGATCTTGGGGATTCCTGGCTTTTATAGGTCTGAGGTTGGGGCCCTATGTCCCAGTACCCAAGCGGTAATCTGTGGCAGGTGAGTACTGCTCTCCTGGTAACAGCAGGCTGTCTGGTGTAAAGCAGGTCCCTGGGTTGGGCCGGTCTGCGCGGGACCTATTCCAGGGATATACTGCGTGGCCTAAGTCCATCCCCTTTGCTTCATTCCCTGTGAGGATTTCTCCTGACAGTGACTCCCAGTCTCTGTTGCCCTGAGGCACACAGCTGGAGACCTGGCATGCAGCAGCTGTCTGTGCCTGTGACTGGATTCCAGTTCAGTGATGGAGGCTCATACCCGCTGGTCTTTTCCAGGGAAAGACTGGGTAATTTAAGTCAGTACCGTTTCCTTCCCTCCCTATGGAGTTGTCTCACAACAGGGACTCCCAGTCTCTGGTGTTTTTTGTGACCACCAGTCAGCCTGGAAAGGTGATCAGGACACTCAGGCGTGTGGCTCTGGTCTGGGGACCTAGTGCTTGTGCGACACGGGATCTCTTCTGGGTTCTGGCTGGGGGACCTGAGAGTAGACCCCACTAATTCCCATGCCGTGGGGGTTTCCTCTCACCTAGGAAACACGATCGCTGTTGTTTTAGGGCCCAGAGTTCAGCCTCTTGGTAACTGCACTGGAAATGTTGTCCTGCTCCTCAGGGGTAGTGTTCTCCTGGTGCCACCATCTTGTCGTCTCTGAGTTGATATCTTGATGGGAATTGCATTGACTCTGTAGATTGCTTTTGGCAGAATGGTCATTTTCACTATGTTTATCCTACAGATCTATGAGCATGGGAGACCTTTCAATCTTCTTATATCTTCTTCAATTTCTTTCTTCAGAGACTTGAAGTTTTTCCAAACAGCTCTTTCACTTGCTTGGTTAGTGTCACACCAAGGTACTTTATGTTTTTATTGGCTATTGTGAAGAATGTTGTTTCCCTAATTTCTTTCTCAGCCCTTTTGTCTTTGGAATACAGGAGGGCTTTTGATTTTTTTGAGTTAATTTTGAATCCAGCCACTTTGCTAAAGTGATTTATCTGCTTTAGTTCTTTCATTGAATTTTTGGGGTCGCTCTTGTATACTATCATATCATCTGCGAATAGTGATACTTTGACTTCTTCCTTTGCAATTTGTATCCCCTTGATCTCCTTTAGTTGTCTTATTGCTCTAGCTAGGACTCCAAGTATAATATTGAAAAGATATGGATAAGGTGGTTAGCCTTGCCTTGTCCCTGATTTCAGTGGGATTGATTTAAGTTTCTCTCCATTTAGTTTGATATTAGCTATAGGCTGGCTGTATATTGTCTTTACTGTGTTTCAGTATGTGCCTTGTATCTCTGATCTGTCCAATACTTTAAACATAAATGGATGTTGGACTTTTTCAAATATTTTTCAGCATCTAAGGAGAATATCATGTGGTTTTTCTCCTTCAGTTTGTTTATGTGGTGGATTACATTGATGGATTTCCATATATGGAACCACCCTTGCATGCCTGGGATGAAGCCTGCTTGGTAATGGTGGATGATATCTTTTATGTATTCTTGGATTCAGTTTGCCAGTATTTTATTGAGTATTTTTGCATCATTATTCATAAGAGGGATAGGTCTGATTTTCTCTTTTTTGTAGGGTCTTAGTGTGGTTTATGTATCAACGAGACTGTAGCTCTATTGGTGAGAGTGAGCTACCGGTACAAATGTGTTGGGACTAGCATGTGGATTTATGTGGAGGAGTATTTCATTAAAAAATTGAGTAGGGAGGGAGCCAAGGTGGCGGTGCCGGGAAAGCTTTGTGTCTGAGAAGCGGGACAGCACTCTCCGTGCAGCGACCAGGAGACTGAACTCTGGGCCCTGAAACTACAGCGATCGTGTTTCCCAGGTGAGGGGAGGCTCCTACGGCGTGGGAATCGGCCGGGTCCACTCTCGGCTGCCCAGCCAGAACTCCGAAGAAATCCCGGCTAACGTGGGCTTTGGGTCTCCAGGCTGGAGCCCAAAGTCTGCGTGTCCCGATCACTTTCCCAGGCTGATCGGTGGCCACAAGGGTGCCTGAGACTGGGAGTCCCAGTCGCAAGAAAACCCCACGGGGAAGCAAAGTTGCGAGTCTGATCACGGGTCACCCAGTCTTTCCCCAGAAGGTCTCCCGGACCACGGATACCCTCAGCCATCAAAACTGAGCTCCCGCCACTCGGAGAGCTGCGCACCTACCTCACCAGTACAAAGGAGCTGTGCGCCCCAGTGCAACAGGGACTGGGAACCCCTGTCCAGAGAGGACCACACAGGGAAAGAAGAAACCATGCTGCTGGGGTCACCTAGGGAAAGTCTAGCAGACTGCAGATTGCAAACAGGCGAGTACGCCCAGCAATCATAGATCTGGGCCCAAACAGGGAGCACAAAGTGATTGGAAACTCAGCTCCCGCAGACTAGCAGGTGGGCGCATGCTCCGTCAGCCCAGAGGCCTGCTTTGTACCAACTACTCCTTACAGACAGAACTGTGTGCCCCAAGACACCAGAGCAGTACTCACCCACCACAGATTACCTATTGGGTTCTGGGGCACAGAGCAGCAACCTCAGACCTACAAAAGACCGGGAACCCTGAGATCAACCCCCAGATACTGCTCCAAGGGGCAACCAGTTATCCCTAACAAAACCGACCAAACCACAGGACACACAGGTTATAGCAGCTGATCATTAATTTACAGCAAGAAACCCAGAAGGAAGGCAGCTGTCTCCAGGACTTCTCCCAGTAAGAGGAGAGCCCTCTTGACTAATCAGGACCACAGTTACCACCCAGGTCTCTATGCTGAGGTGAGCTGTAGCAACTCCTGAAAAACACCGGCCATCCAGTGACTATACCCAAAAAGCTGAGAAGGCTTCCTTCAGGAAAAACCATCTTCCTGCCAAAGGGATTCTCTCCACTACAAGAGTCCAGGAGCAACCAGAAACTAAATTCAAACAACTAAGATAGCCTAGTAGGTAGAGGAGAGGCTAAAAACAACCAACAAAAGCCAGAGCAATATGGCATCTCCAGAACCCACTTATCCAGGGGCAAATAGCCCTAGACACCCCAGCATAATTAAAATTCAAGGAGATGACCTAACATCTATGCTCATGAAGAAGATAACAGAGGAAACAAATAAAATATGAAAAGAAATAGAGGAAGCTGCAGCCAAACAGTCTGTGGCCTTTAGAGAGGAAATGCTTAAATCACTGAATGAAATAAAAGAAACAGTGGATTCTTCAAACAAACAGCTAAAGGAATTGATGGAAAAACAGGAAAATACAGTCAGACAGGTGAAGGAAACCAACAAAA
>REGO01000053.1:117075-138355 GCA_010120015.1 Rhombomys opimus
ATCTTTGACAAAGATGCCAAAACCATACAATGGAGAAAAGATAGCATCTTCCACAAATGGTGCTGGTCCAACTGGATGTCTACATGTAGAAAATTGCAAATAGATCATACTTATCACTCTGCACAAAACTAGAGTCCAAGGGGATCAAAGACCACAATATAAATCCAGACACATTAAACTGATTAGAAAAAAAAAAGTGGGGAATACCCTTGAACTCACTGGCACAGGAGAGAACTTCCTGAACAGAACACCAACAGCACAGGCTCTGAGAGCAACAATCAATAAATGGGACCTCATGAACTGAAAAGCTTCTGCAAAGCAAAGGACACCGTCATCAAAACAAAGCTACTGCCTACAGATTGGGAAAGAATTTTCACCAACCCTTTATTTGACAAAGGACTCATATCCAGTATATATAAAGAACTAAAGAAGCTGAAAAGCAGCAAACCAAGTAATCCACTTAAAAAATGGGGAACAGAGCTAAACAGAGAATTCTCTGTAGAGGAATATCGAATGGCAGAGAATCACTTAAAGAAATGCTCAACCTCATTAGCCATTAGGGAAATGCAAATCAAAACCTTACACCCATCAGAATGGCCAAGATGAAAAACTCAAGTGACAACGCATGCTGGAGAGGTTGTGGAGAAAGGGGAACCCTTCTCCACTGCTGGTGGGAATGTAAACTTGTACAACCACTCTGGGAATCAATCTGGTGCTTTCTCAGACAACTAGGAATAGCGCTTCCTCAAGATCCAGCCGTACCACTCCTGGGCATATATCCAAAAGAGGCTCAAGTACACAAAAAGGACATTTGCTCATCCATGTTTGTAGAGCTTCATTTGTAATAGCCAGAAGCTTGAAACAACCCAGATGCCCCTCAACTGATGAATGGATGCAGAAACTGTGGTACATCTATACAATGGAATATTACTCAGCAATGAAAAATAAGGAAATCATGAAATTTGCAGGTAAATGGTGGGACCTGGAAAGGATCATCCTAAGTGAGTTGTCCCAGAAGCAAAAAGACACACACGGTATATACTCACTCATATAGACGTACAACAGAGGACAAACCCCTAAAATCTGTGCATCTAAAGAAACTAAGCAAGAAAGAGGACCCTCCCTGAAACGGTCAATCCTCATCCTGAAAGGCAAAGAGGATGGACATCAGAAGAAGAAGAAAACATGAAACAACCTAGGAACCTCCTACAGAAGGCTACTGAAAGCCAGAAGAAGAAAACAGGAAACAAACTGGGAACCTACCACAGAGGGCCTCTAAAGGCCTCTGTTCTACAGACTATCAAAGCAGATGCTGAGCCTGATGGGCAACTGTTGGGCAGAGTGAATGTAATTTTATGTAAGAAGTGGGAAATAGTAAGTGCTGGAGAGGACAGGGTCTCCACAAAGAGAGCAACAGAACAAGAAAATTGGAACACAGGGAACTTCCCAGAGACTCATACTCCAACCAAGGACTATTCATGGAGATAACCTAGAACCCCTGCACAGATGTAGCCCATGGCAGCTCAGTCTCCAAATGGGTTACATAGTAATGGGAAGAGGGACTGCCTCTGACATAATCTGACTGGCCTGCTCTTTGATCACCTCCCCCTGGGGGGGAGCAGCCTTACCAGGCCATAGTAGAGGACAATGCAGCCACTTTTGATGTGAACTGATAGACTAAGATCAGAAAGGAGAGGAGAACCTCCCCTATCAGTGGACTTGGGGAGTGGCATGCATGCAGAAAGAGGAGTGAGGGTGGCATTGGGAGGGGAGGAGGGAAGGGCCTATGTGGGTATACAAAATGAATAAAGTGTAAAAAATAAAAAAATTAAAAAAAAATAGTAGAATGCATTTGATGTTAAGGTTTAGAACTGTAATATCCTCATGAGCCATGATTCATTTGGTGGTACCATTTCCTCTGAGCAATACTATTTTGTCACACATAGGAACAATGATGCACACTTCTTCCTCTTTTTTTTTTTATTCATTCCATTGTTTGTAATACGTTTGCCTTCCTCTTATTCTAAGGTGGTATCTATTATTAATGATGAGATTTGTTTCTTGGACCTTGCAAAAAGATTTATCGTCTTTTCTAATCTACTCTGCTAGTCTGTATCATTTATTGGGAAACTGAAACTCTTAATAGAGTTATTGACAGATGTATATTAATTCTTTGCACTTTGCTTACATTATCATTTTCCTTAGACCTCCTTTGAGTTATCTGTTCCAGCTTTGTTTGTTTCCTGTAACTGTGGATAACATCCTGTGACCTCAAGCGTGCCACTTTGATGGGTTTTGAATTCCTTTCCTTATTTGAATTCCTTTCCTATCTTCTTTCAGCAAAAGGAACCAATTGCAATTTTCAAAAGAAAATAACATGCCATGATCCATTGTGGGGTTGATATGGAGAGTTTCTGGTGCCATACGCAGGTTACACAGGGGTAGCAATGGTTTCCTTAGAAGCCATGTGACCTAGGATCCTGATAGCATTTGCTAGGAGGTAGAGATGGATTTGGTGCAGGAGACTACAGAATTTTGTTGTGGGGAGTACTGTTCCTGGTAGGTGTTGGTGGGTTTGAGCATCTGTAACCAGGTTCCCTTACTTGGTGCAGGAGGCAATGCAACCTAGGCTTCTAATAAATTAGGATCCAAGGCAACACAGGAAGGCATTTTCAGGTCAATCCAGGGTCCAATGTGTTAAATGTGAGGCCATAATGGCTGGGCACAATGAGCAAATTCCTGACAACAGTACACAGAACTGCTGCAGAAGTCATGTTGTCCCAGCACTTGTGGAAAAGTTCCTGGCACTGAAGGCTGACATGATATTTTAAATGGCTTTTATGAACACATCTATCCTTGTTTCATTCTTTTTCAGTAATAAAATTCCAGGACATAAAGCAACTTGGGAAAGAAAGAGCATGCTTCTACTCACAATTCCAAATTATATACCATTACTGCAAGGAAGTCACAGCAAAGGGAGCTTTCTGCATCTGGTCACATCACACCCACCATCAAGCACCAAGAGAAAGGAACACATGCATCCTCATTTGTTGGCATGCTTGTTTACACTCAGCTTGACTTCAGGTTTATACAGATCAGGACAGTCTGCTTAAACCATGATACCACCCACATCATTTAACTAAGAACATTAACAGGCCACCCCAAAGTAGACACACTTCAAATTGAGACTTTCTTCTCAGTTGATTGATTGTACATTTTGTGATGTAGTTAACTGAAGCTTGTAATAGCATCATTCTCATAAAATGTATTGAAATAAAACACTTTGTAGCCTCAGAGAATAGCTTTTATGATTTTGTCTACAGTAACAGAGAGCAGGCACTCTGAGACTAGGGAGATATAGCCACATGGTAAGAATACAGTTATGAGGCTGTAGTAGGGGGTTTTATTTGCTTTGCATCCCACCTGTAGCCCCCTCCCTCATTCCTTCCCAATCCCACCCTTCCTCCCTTATCTCCTTCTATGGCCCTCTACACGTCCACCAATAGGGGAAGTCCACCTCCCCTTCCATCCTACCCTAGCTTATCATGTCTAATCAGGACTGGCTACAATGTCCTCCTTTATGTCCTGGCAAAGCTGCTCCTCCCTCAAAGGGGTTGGAGTCAAAGAGCTAGCAACTGAGTTCATGTCAGAGACAGTCCCTGTTTCCCTTACTGGGAAACCCACATGGAAACTGAGCTGCCATTGGCTACATCTGAGCAGGGGTTTTAGGTTATATCCATGAATGTACCTTGGTTGGAGTATCAGTCTCAGAAAATACCCCTGAGCCCAGATATTTTGGTTTTGTTGCTCTCTTTGTGGAGCTCCTGTCCTCTCCAGGTCTAACTAACTACCTCTTTTTCATATGATTCCCTACGCTCTGCCCAAAGTTTGGCTATGAGTCTCAGCATCTGCTTTGGTACACTGACAGGTAGAGTCTTTCAGAGGCCCTCTGTGATAGGCTCCTGTCCTGTTTCTTGTTTTCTCCATCTTCCAATGTCCTTCCCCTTTGTCTTTCTAAGTGAGGTTTGATCATCTTACCCTGGGTCCTCCTTCTTGTTTATCTTCTTTAGGTGTACAGATTTTACTATGTTTATCCTATTTTATAAGTCTAGTATCCATTTATAAGTGAAAATACACCATCTGTGTCTTTCTGCTTCTGGGATGACTCACTCAGGATGATTTCCAGGCTCATTATAAGCTGTCAGGTGAAACCTGAGTTTACACAAGTTACTAATCATATTTAATAAGAACAAAGGCTAGAAACATTATTCTTCAGCTGCCTTTGCTTTTTCAGAGTCATACACATATGCTGGCAAGGTCTTAGAAAGACATCAGCAATAAAAATCATGTTTCAGCAGACTTGCCCTACTCACAGTGTGGAGCAATGTTGTAATATGCAGGCCAGTGGAAAGGAATGAAAAAGGAGAAAGAAACAAAATAATTGCAAGAATGCAAATTGAGTAGGTTAATGATGGAAAAGTGACTTGTACTTTGTTTCTTCATCACACTTGTACTTCATGGAGGAAGGTGGATGTGGTTAGAATAATGAGTCTAAACCTGCAAAATCAACTCATCATGAAGCATCCTTACAGGAACAGCAGGCTTCACTGGGGAATGGACTCATAAGAAGAGAAAGGTACAAAGCAAATAAGTCCCTAAAGCACTGCAGGAGGTAGCAAATATTTTAAATCTGTCCATTTTAAAATTAGGACTTTTAAGGTATGTGAATGTGGGTTGTAATGATATATGAAAGTAATTTAAGGCATACTGAAAATGGGAGATATTTCAGATTTCTCCCTCCTCTCTGCTATTGTTTTACTTATGTTTTTATAAGATTTCAGAAGTCCAGAGTTTTGACATTGATCAATAGAGTTCTGATAATTTGTTGGAGCACTGACTGCTTATTATCCAGTCACAAGCTTGAGATTTTTATTTCCTTTGGTTGTCTTCTAAGATAGACTTAAAGGTGCATCTCATCATGCTAAGAATATTGTCCAATGTGTATATCTGATCCAAAAGCCAGAGCTTTTACTATGGCATTCCTAATGTCTGCCGTTTCTGAGGTAGACTTTGACACAGGATTTAGGACTCTTAAACCTATTCCTTCTAGTTGTTTTGTTAAAGAAAGTCCAATCACCCAAGGTTTAGCACTAAAGCTATTAATGTATTTCTGCCTAACTTTCCAGTGTGACATGGAGATGGGGGATAAAAGTAGATGCCAAGTGTACAGGAAGTGGCCATGCTCTGTTGTTGGCTGATTACTAACAGGTGCCCACAGGTAAAATGTTAGAGTTTCAGACCATGGACACACTTAAATTAATTATAAAGGTTATAAAACAAACAGCTAAGAAGAACTGATTCTCACTCATTCAGGATGCAGTTTTACCTGTTACTCTCAGAATGTTGTTTTTATTAGATTTTCTGATATGTTACTTTTCTGAGTTTTTTTTAATCTATTTCCTTTTGTAACTAAAAATTCATGTGAGTTTCAGGAAATAAAAAAGTCATGAGACCTGGAGCTGGCATGGCTCAAACAGAACCCAGATGAGTTTTTCCCTTGGTCTTGGGATTACTCATTTTCCCTAATTACTAGACAAATTTTAACTTTTGTCTCCAGTCTGAATTTGTCTCAGCAGATTTTCACCTGGTTGACTCTATTCAGGGATCAGCTATGGACTGCAAGCTGAAATTTGGACATGCTGGAAGCTGACATGATTGCTCCCTGCCTCTTTTGGTGGATCAACTAACCAGATACTTCTAAGGACTAACCCATTGCCCAGCCTTTGGCTGGTATTTCCAGCCTTCCTTGCCCCCGGTGCCAATGGTCCTACTGTCATACTGAGGAAGTTTCAGAAGAAGAGATCTTTGGTCCATAATCCCAACTAACAGGATGAAATGCTAGGTAAAAGGGGGTTCCCTGACATTAGTTATTATATTGCAGACCTGATTAGCTGGAGTAGGAACTGGTATTTCAACAATGGATGTACAAAGCCAGAATTATAATAGCTAAAAGGCAGATATTGATAAAGATATTCAGTGCCTTGAGAATTCAATCACCCATTTAGAAAGGAATGTTGATTCCCTGCTAGAAAGTGTGGCAAAACAGAAGGGGCTTAGATCTACTGTTTTTACAAAAGGATGAACTATGTGCAGCCCTTAGAGAGAAATGTTTTCATGTAAACCAGTCATGAATGATTAGTAAATCCTTAGCAAAAATGGCAAAAAGCCTGGAGAGACACTACAGAGAAAAGATTTCAGAGGATGTTTTAAAATCCTGTTAATTTTTATTTTGGGCCTTGTATTTTAAATTGCTTGATGGCTTTCATGAAGAAATGCTTTGGAATGATTCAGTAATGGTACTCAGATCCCATTATCGAAAGGTAAATCTTACAGATATGACTCCAGGGGTCATATCTAGAAGACCCGAAATTGGGTCTTCAAATGATCATGGGAAGGGAGGAAGGAGAGACCAAAGAATTGAAATTTGTTTGTTTGTTTGTTTGTTTTTTCGGGGGTGGGGGCGTATTGGCTTAAAGTTTAAAGCACAAGCCTGAAGAAGGCTAGCCAGGTGCAGATATGTCCAGTCACCTGAGAGTGGGAGTTGGGGAAAAGAGCCTTACTGCATTCTTTTTCTGCCCACTGGAGTACAGTTGCTAGGAATCCAGCCCATGTGGCTAGGCCAGAACTGTTTGTAGTCTTGGCACCTAAAGTAAACCAATCATTTAAAGAGACAAGTTCACTTATGCAATAATGTAATGCCAAGGCATTTAACTCCCTGCTTGCATTTTTTTTCTTCTTCCCTTTAAAAACCTTGTTTCCCTAGACAGTAGTGCTGCATTACTCTCCTGCTTCCACAGGAACTTTGCAGCCCATGCTCAAGAATGTAGACAATAAACCCCCATAAATTTGCAGCAGAGTTAATCCCTGGTTGGTCTTCGGGGGGTCTCAAAACTGGGCATAACAGTTTCAGATGCTTCTCCAGGAAAAGAAATTTAATATTGTTGGCTGTCTTGTTGAATTCAAAATAATTGAGTACTGATCTTGGTGAAGCAGGATCCTTCATAGGAGTTCTCCTTTTCTTTTCTTCCACACATGTTTATTTTTAAAATTGATTGGTTATTTTAAAAAGTAAGGTAAGATTAAAAGATAACCTGGGTGTGGAAAAAAAGTAGGAACTCAAGGAAAATAACAAGATCACACAAAAGCATTTTGGCAGAGAATAAAGCATATGGTGGACACTTTGTCCTTTCTTCAAAGTTTCTTAGAAACCTTATTCAGTAAAGAGAGAGTTGAAGAAAAGACATGGAGAAAGTCATGTGAATTTAAGCACAATGCCCAGCCCTTGCAAATATTTTTATTTTCCATTTCCCTAGCTCTAGTGGGCTACTTCCACACTGTCTCCTTAAATTTTCTTGTACTGTGCTAATTGGAAACTTGCCAGAATTATTTAGGACATAGGACAAGAAAGCAAGAAAGCTATCTTACTGAAAGTAGACATTCCACTGAAATTCAGTGAGAGCGGTAGACCACTTAAAAGAAGAATAATCTTATCCCTTCAGCTGCATACACACCAGATTTGACTTTACTTAGTCATCAATGTTACAGAGCAACACAACCTATAAAATTCCTGCCTTATCCCTCTGTTTCCTCAGGAGTTCAGGAGAAACTGCTAGATTTATGACATATCCCTTTGAGTAATAAAGAGAAAACCTTCAATGATTCTGATACCTAAAAACTTCACATGGTTCTTTTCACAACCATAGGCCATCATTGATAGCAAGACAGCACAAAGAGTTCTTGTCCTGCTTCCTCATTTATCTGGCTCACTGTGTTTAATCATATTGTCCATTAATGGTATGACCTGCACCACAGATGTAGGCAGCCTCATCCTCTGGCTGGATGTTGGAGATGCTCAAGTAGCGGTCAGCCCCAGAGCTGGATCCAGAAAAGCGATCAGGGATCCCATCCCCCTTGACGTGGCTTCCATCTTTCTTAACATACATCAAATACTTAGGAGCCTTGTCTGGCTGCTGCTGGTACCAGTGAATGGTGTAGGTGCTGTGCTCACTACTCAAAGTGCAGGTGAGCTTGGTTGAGGCACCAAGGGAAGCAGAAGCAGAGGGTAACTGAGTCAGCACAAGTTGGGAGAAAGACCCTGAAAATAGAAAACACTGTTACATCCTGGGACTAGAGAAGAAGAGCAAAAATATCTGGCTGTTACATGGCTTCCCTGAACTGGGGATCAGAATGCAGATGACTCTCCTGACCTGTAAAATGAAGGAAGGAGAGGAAGAAGAGAGTAGTCCAGGCCATGGTGCAGACACCGCTGAGCTCTGCTGAGACAGACATGGTGCAGGTCTCTCTTATCTTTCAATACTTCTCAAAAAAGTGTTAGGGCCCTTTATGCAAATTTTTATTGGTCAAGTGAATAGTCTCTTGGGTGAGTGTACCATGATAAGTCTGGGTGTCACTTCCTCTCTGAGGCTGCCCAAGGGACCTTACTGGCCCCAGCTGCTGGGCCTGTTGAATCCTGAGCAGTCAGGAGAAATAGATATTTGTGTTCTCCACTGACATTCTTTAGTGGCACTCCTTTGGCCAGCATTATGTCTCTGAAGTGTGTGTTCTCATGACTTTAACTCACCTAATTAACATCCCCAATTAAAACTACACACCTCAGGCTAACACAAGGTTTTCTCTTTTTCCTTTTACAATCTGCCATTTGTCTATGGATCACATCTGTCTCTTGTTTATCCATAGGCTGGCTTAAGTCTTCCCCCTCTTCTTCATTTCCTTCCCCTTCTCCCTCTTCCTTTTGCCTCTATCTTTCTCCCTTACCCTTGCTCTTTTTCCCTCTAGGGCAACTAAATCTCATTTGTGCAGAGAACTTGGTTTTGGGTATCTTGAGCTAACTCTAAGTTTCCCAACACTTTGTTTAGGTAGACCTGTTTACTCTACTCTTAAAAACAAATATATCTAAGAGCTGTTTTATTTCATATCAAAATATCTGACAAACATCTTTTTTGTATGAAGAAAATAGAAGTTATCATTGGCAAGACTGAGAAATAACAAAAAAGACAGCAGCTGTGGTTTGCTTAGGTATGCTTTAAGTTATTCCTGTTTAAAGAACCTATCATACATAGATTTTCTTTGTCAAACTTCTCTTCTCCTGGCTCAAGAAATATGCAGGAAAGGAGGTGGAAAGATTAAATGGCTCAGTGGAGGTAGATGACTCCAATGAATGCACGTTTCAGACAAAACAGAATTGATTCACATGTGGACTCAAAGAGAACATGACAGCATGCTCAAGACCTATATAGGTTAAAGCAGATAAAATACCCAACAATGGGAAGAAGTGTACAAAATATAGATAACTTCTGGAAAAGGTAAAATCCCATACCAAGGTGTAGTTGACCAACACAAAACAGACTCCATGGTGTGTGTGTGTATTTGTGTGTCTCTGTGTGTGTACTTTTTGTGTTGTTTTGTATATTTTGTCTGATTGGTTTTCTTTTTTGGTTTGTCCATTTTTATTTTGTTTGTTGTTGTTGTTGTTGTCTTTCTGTTTTATTTTGCTTTCTTTAAGAGAAAAAGAAGGATCTGGGAAAAGACTCACCATACTTCAGCAAGAGCTCATTTGAGTGATGAGATCTGCAACAGTTCTTATGAAATTCCATAATCATATGTGTGTATATATATATTTAATTTCATAGCATTTAAAAACTATGCAATGATTTTCCCTTCAAAGGAAAGCTAATAAAACAATAGTCACGAAATAGAATGGAAATTTGCTTTTCCTGGCCTAAGTAGTATAAAGCATATCACTGAGAATACTTATGGTAGGGACTCTGGGCAGTGATCATGGCAAGCATGGCTCTGGGATCCCTTGCCCTTCTCTGCCCTTCCCTCTGCCTTGCTAAAAACCGTTAGATTACATGCCTCCAGCTAGACACCAAGGTCTAGTCTTTTCTTTGGCCACTTCTCTACCTGAGGCTGAATACCAAAGTTTAGTTATCAAAGTCTTAAAGTCCTGCAATCAAAAGCCCCCTCTTACTAAAATATACCCAATTGAATTGAAACACCTCATCCTAACTCAAGGCTTTTCCTTTTCCTTTTACAAACTGTCATTTACTTATGGACCACATCTGTCTCTTGTCTATCCAGAGGCTGGCTTAACTCTTCCCCACTGCCCTTGTTACCTTCTCCTTATCCCTTTTCCTTTTGCTCTTATCTTTGTTCCTTACCCCTGCCCTTTGTCCCTCTAGGGCATCTAAATCCCCGCTATGCTGAAAACTTGGTTTTGGGTATCTTGAGGTAACTCTTAGGTTTCCCTACACTTTGTTTTGCGAGACCTGTTGACTCCACTCTTACAAACAAATATATCTAAGAGCAAAATAAAATATTGGCGCTCTGTTTCTTTCTATCATAATAGCTGACAAATATCTTCTCCCTTGAGAATCTAACTAGAACACAAATGGAGGCAAATGCTTCCTTTCACCTTCTTATCTCAGGTGAGTCAACATCAGAATGACAACAGTGCCTGGTTCTGGGATCCTACTATCACAGGACAGTGTTTACAGGAGGCTCAGGACAATATGTGTTTATGTCTTGCTTCTCTATCTGTAGCTCACAGTGCTGAGCACCACTATAGTGTAGCATGCACTAAGCCTTCAACATTGTCCTCAGTCTTGTAGCCCTAGAACCTTTGGGAAATATTATATTTAAGGAGAAAAGTGACAGGACAGAGAGATCACATGTAAATTATTGGGTCAATCCAGGCTTACAGGCTTGGTCAGGCTACTTTAATATCCAGGTTGGAAATGTATACTCAGTAACTACTTGAAAGAGTCATTCCCCAGCATCATCACCACACATGGGGGTGTCTCTGAAATGAAATAACCTGATTGAAAAACGTCAAGACATGAGAGGGAGCATTCCAAAGATAGGCCTCTTTAATGTCTCTGAAACCTGAAAGAGATAGGTAGAAATGAGGACAGATAGGAAATGGGGTGGGCACCTAAGTAATGGTGTAAAATGTCCATAAATACCCAGCAATCAGAGAAGCTTTTGGACTCTGGTGTTCACAGTGTATTGGGAAAAAGTGATTTGGTGCAGTGCGAATCTTCTACTGTTACCATCACCAGGAGTACATTGCTTCTTTTCAGCCCAGGGGACAACTCTACTGCCAGAGAGGCTGGGGCAACTTTGAAGAAACACTGCTGAGCTAGGAACTATAATTCTGGCCAGTAATCTTGTTTCAGGAGTTAAATGTGAGTCAGTAGTCAGTTTTGGGTCAATTTATGAAAAACATACAGTGCCCTCTGCTGGACTAAAAATATTTTCTTCAACTATCTTCTGAAATGGATTTCAATTCTCCAATTATAGATTCCTTAGTTCCTCTCTAAAATTGCCATTAACTTTATTTTATTTTATTTTTATTAATTACAGTTTATTCACTTTGTATCCCAGCTATTGCACTCTCCCACAACCCCTCCCATTCCCACCTTCCTTCTCTCTTCTTTTCCCATTACCCTTCCCCAGTCCAATGATAAGGAGGTCCTCCTCCCATTTCATCTTACCCTAGTCTATCAGGTCTCTTTGGCTTCTTTGTCTTCCTCTGTGGACTGGTAAGGCTGCTTCCCCCTGAGGTGTAGGTGATCAAAGAGCCAGATACTGAATTCATGTCAGAGACTGTCCCTGTTCCTATTATTGGGGAACCCTCTTGGAAATTGAGCTGCCATGGGTTACTTCTGTGCAGGGGTTCTAAGTTATCCCCACGCATGGTCCTTGTTTGGAATGTTAGTCTCAGAAAAGATCCCTGTGCCCATATTATTTGGTTCGGTGCTCTCCTTATGGAGCTCCAATTCCTTCCAGGTCTTTCTATCTCCCACTTATTTCATAAGATTTCCTGCACTCTGCAGAAAGTTTGGCTATGAATCTCAGCATATGTTTTGATATCCTGCTAGGCAGTGTCTTTCAGAGGCCCTCTGTAATAGACTCCTGTCTTGTTCACTGTTTTCTACCTCTTCTGATGTCCATCTCATTTGCCTTTCTGAATGAGGATTTAGCATCTTACCAGGGTCCTCCTTCTTGATTACTAAGTCCTCCTTGTTTCCTTAGGTGTAGTTTTTAGTATGATTATCCTGTACTAAATGTCTAATATCCACTTATGAGTGAACATATACCATGTTTGTCTTTCTCCCTCTGGGATGCCTCATTCAGGATGATCATCT
This sequence comes from Rhombomys opimus, assembly GCA_010120015.1. Lineage (NCBI taxonomy): Eukaryota > Metazoa > Chordata > Mammalia > Rodentia > Muridae > Rhombomys > Rhombomys opimus. The sequence goes on from REGO01000053.1 coordinate 129,306, forward strand.
CTAGATCCCACCATTTGCTTGCAAATTTCATGATTTCCTCATTTTGAATTGCTGAGTAGTATTCCATTGTGTATATGTACCACAATTACTGTATCTATTCCTCAGTTGATGTATATATGGGTTGTTTCCACCTTCAGGCTATAACAGATAAAGCTTCTATGAACATGGTTGACCAAATATCCCTATTTTATACTTCAGGTTTTGAATATATGCCTAGGAGTGGTATAGCTGGAACTTGAGGTAACGCTATTCCTAATTGTCTAAGAAAGCGCCAGATTAATTTCCAAAGTGGTTGTACAAGTTTACATTCCCACCAGCAATGGAGTAGGGTTCCTCTTTATCCATGTCCTCGTCCTCTCCAGAATGTGTAGTCACTTGAGTTTTTGATCTTAGCCAATCTGATGGGTATATAGTGTAATTTAAGGGTTGTTTTGACTTGAATTTCCATCATGACTAAGGATGTTGAGCATTTCTTTAAGTCTTTCTCTGCCACTTAATGTTCCTTTGTTGGGAATTCTCTGTTTAGCTCTGTACCCCATTTTTTAATTGGGTTAGTTCATTTGTTGTCGTTTAACTTCTTAAGTTCTTTATGTATTCTGGATATTAGCCCTATGTCAGATATGGGGTTGGTGAAGATCCTGTCCCACTCTGTGGCTGTCATTTTGTTCTTTGCTTTACAGAAGCTTTTCAGTTTCATGAGGTCCCATTTATTGATTATTGATCTTAGAGCCTGTGCTGTTAGTGTTCTGTTCAGGAAGTTGTCTCCTGTGCCAATAAGTTCAAGAATCTTCTCCAATTTTTCTTCTAACAGTTTTAGTGTGTCCATTTTTATATTGAGATTTTTAATCCACTTGGATTTTAGTTTTGTGAAGGGTGGTAAGTATGGATATATTTGCATTTTTCTACATGTAGACATCCAGTTAGACCAGCACCATTTGTTGAAGATGCTATCTTTTTTCCATTGTATGGTTTTGGCATCTTTGTCAAAAATCAGGTGTCCGTAAGTGTGTGGGTTTATTTCAGTGACTTCTATTCAATTCCATTGATCGACCATTCTGTTTCTATGCCAGTACCATGCAGTTTTTATTTCTGTTGCTCTATAGTACAGCTTGAGATCAGGGACGGAGATACCTCCAGAAGATCTTTAATTGTAGAGGAATTTTTAGCAATTCTGGGTTTCTTCTTATCCATATGAACTTGAGAATTTTTCTTTCAAGGGATATGTAAATAATTGTGATGGTTATTTGGTGGAAATTGCATTGAATCTGTAGATTGCTTTTGGTAAGATGGCCATTTTTACTATGTTAATCCTGTCAAGCCATGAGCACAGGTGATCTTTTGATCTTCTGATTTCTTTTAATTCTTTCTTCAGAGACTTGAAATTTTTTTCATACAAGTCTTTGACTTGCTTTGTTAGGATCACACCAAGGTACTTTATGTCCTTTGTGGCGTTTATGAAGGGTATTGTTTCCCTAATTTTTTTCTCAGCCCTTTTGTATGGAGGAGGGTTCCTGAATTTTTTGAGTTAATTTTTGAGTTAATTTTGTATACAACCACTTTGCTGAAGGTGTTTATCAGCTGTAGGAATTCCCTGGTAGAATTTTTGGGGTAACTCATATATACTATCATATCATCTGCAAATAGAGATACTTTGACTTCTACCTTTCTGAACTGAATCTTTTTGATCTCCTTTAGTTTTCTTATTGCTCTAAAAAATATGGAATGCTTCACAAATTTGTGTGTCATCCTCGTGCATGGGCCATGGTAATCTTCTATGTAAAGGTCTAATTTTACTAAATGTGCTGCCGATGTGAGCACTTAACTTTTATTTTTTTAAACATTAAAATTCTATCATTTTAATTTCTATCATTTTCATGAATTTTTTGCCATTTTTTGATTGCAATTTGTAGTCTGATTAAAAAATAGCTGCAATTGTTTATCAATGGGATTCTGTGGTTTTTGAGTTAAAAAAAAAAACTTTACCTTATTACTAAAGGTGGTGATCCAACTCAGCTTTTTCTGTGTGTGGACTGCATCCTACTCACTAATACCATAACCTATCCAGTGTTTAATAAAAATGATGTTTTGGCATTTGAGGGATGTGGCAATTGATTCTCTGGGGTTTCATTATCAGTCCTGAAATAATCTGCTCTTGTTTCATTAGTTTTCTCCACTACTTGTTGCCCTTCTTGGGAAATATGAGATACTCCTTGCTTTGGGAATATTTATTTTCAGATTTTAAAGTCAGTGGGATCTTATTAGACAATAATTACGCATGGAAATGTTTTTGTCACAAAGCAAATCTCTAGTTACTGCCCATGTTGATATTACTGATTAATGCTATGCTATGCCAGAATTTTTTTTCTGAAGGTATTATTGTAATGTGATTTAACAGCCTGGGAGCCTGTATGATTCTAATTGGTCACATATGGTTCTTTATAGCATGACAAAGGAAAAGAAGAAAAAAAGAATCATTGGCCTGTAGGTGTTGACCAGTAACAGAGAACATAACAAGCATGTGTGGAGATTTGTGTTCAAGACCTAGAGATAAAAAGTAAAAGTACTTTTGAAAATATAATTTTTTCCTAGATTTATTTCATTATGTATTATTTGTGTTCACACACACACACACTGATGGATCCCCCTGGAGCTAGAATTTCAGACATTTATGAGCCACCTTACATGGGCACTAGGAAAGTAGTTGTATCTACTGCACTGTCTCTCCAGCCCCCCGAATATTTTAAAATTATGCTTCTGTCCTAAAATAATATTATTCAAAGAAAATCTGAACACATCAACTTTGCTCATTCAATGAATCTACTATATTGCATAAACATACTGTATCAGTGTAGTGACAAAGCTAACTTCATGAAGAAGCATATTCCTATTAAATCTGGAATATTTTAAGTGGGTAGTATATTTTTTATTAAGCACTCTTTTTTTTCTGAAACATTCCATATGAGAAAGTTTTATTAAGCCAATTAAGATTGTAAAGACTCTCCTGCTTCAATGGCTGTAAAGGCATGAATATCCCCAAGCATGGTTGGCTACCATAAAAAGCTAAAATGTTACGCTCAGGATGCGAGGCTAAGCACTGCACTCAGGGTCAGCCGCTCTCGACCCAGAGAAGAGCATGTCTGATTGCATGCGGGTTGATGCCCCAGGTCCCGCCTCTGAGAAAAAGGTATCGGACGGGTCTGATGCTCTTTGGGTGGATGACACCTAAATGAACATTGGTACAAAGTCCCAATATATTTCTAATATCAGAGATCAGACCTCTACTCTTGCCTGATGCGTCTAAAACAAAAAGAGGGAACTGTAGAGAGCTGCGTAATACCGTGCCTTAAAGATGGAGCTGGTTTCCGCCTTCCACCTACCCGATGGTGAGTGCTCTCTGTCACAAACAACTCCATATTTGGCTAAGGCTGAGGATCTGGCTTGCTTCCGTGTATGTGGACCTATCTGCATTGCCCACGAGGCACGCTGGGGTTGGCTACCCAGAGGCTATTTTAAGCTGTGGGCTGGCTTTCCCCAGGGTCAGAAGATTGTCCAAGGTTCCTGAATAAACTGCATTAAAAAAAACAAAAAAAAAAAAATCTTCAGAAAGAAGGAGAGGAGGACCTCCCCTATCAGTGGACTTGGGGAGAGGCATTCATGCAGAAAGCGGGGGAGGGTGGGACCGGGAGGGGAGGAGGGAGGGACTTATGGGGGGATACAAAAGGAATAAAGTGTATTTAATAAAAGTTAAATAAAAATTAAAAAAAAAAAAGATTGTAAAGACTCCTTTAGCTGTCTGACTAAGAGAAAGCTTCTGCCTCAGAAAGACAAAGCAGTGCAGGGTTTCAGAAACAAAAGGCTTCAATCACATCACAATTATAGCAGGCCAGAAGGTCTGTACAATGTACCAAGGCCATTCCTATAGAGGAATCAAACTATTTTACACATCAGAACCTTTTCTCATTAGGAAATGGGGGCCATTTTGCTGTTGTAAAACATTTATCAGACATATGTGTACCAGCAAATCCAGCTCCCAAGTGGAAGTGGTGCAGGGACAGAGAAACCTGAGAATTTTAAGGTTATTTCAGTCCAATAAAATAAATATATTTCTGTGTAACTAAATTTATAACCTAAACATTTTAATTGGTAGTATGTCATGGAAACTATCATTCCCCTAAACTAAAACATTCTAATGTGTATCCCCGGAAAATAGACAATTTAGAAGGAAGAAAGACTGATGAGGTCTTATAGGAAAGCCCTTGCAATCTCCATTTGCTATCTCTCATAGAGGAATTAATATCAATTTGTCGCATCCCTTGATATGCTCAGGAGGGACAGTCATGACCTGCTTTCACTTGAACTCTACCTGTATTTCACATTCATTACTCAGCCAGAAAATGACTAATGTGGAGGAAGCTGCAGCTGACCAGGGAATAAACGCCTTCAGCCTGCACAGGCAGCTACTGTGGCACAGCCTCAATGTGTGGGGCTCCCATTTTCTGAGCAGTAGGCAAGGAGGAATAGCAGAAACAGGGAGGAAGAAAGGCACCAGGAGGAGAGAAAGATAAGAGCTAAAACTGGGTGCAAAATGAATAAATAAAAAAAATGAAACAAAAAAATTACAGATGAAAAGGGAGACATAACAACAGACAATGAGAAAATATAAAAAATATTGAGGATATACTTTAAAAATCTGCACTTCAGGTGATTCAAGATGGCAGCACCCAGTGTGTACCATACCTGAGGGACAGAAATTCTGAAATTGTTTAATAGAGGGGCTGCTGAAGCTGGAACACCAACATTGAGGGGTGAGAGGGGACAATCTGTGAGCTAAGACCATTTGGACCCATGTCACCTGTGGACTTCTCTGTGGACTGAGATTGGTGAACATTCAATACCCCTGCACTTCCTCTTGATGGTTTCCTTCCTCTCTCCTCCATGGATGCCTGCAGTGCCCAGGGCTCTTAGCACAGAACTGCCTTCTTGGTATCTAAGATAGAGAAGGCAGGCCTCACACTCCCTCAGTGGCAGGCTGTCAGATGTAAGGGCCACCCATATTCCCCAGGCCACACAGGTCTGTCGCTCCCAAGGGGCTCCCAGAAAACATCTGTACCGGCAGCCCCCCCCCCCAGTTCTGCTAGTGTGGCTGGTTTCCAGCAGGCTGCTATGCCAGCCTCCAAGTTCTGCAGCTGCACCACTGAGCTGATGGAGCTCCCCCACACACATTTGACCTGGCAGGCTCAAATCTGAGAGTAGAGAACAAGGGAATTACCTGTGCTTTCCGTTTAGACCTGCTAGAAAGTAAGTGTGCCTTCAAGTGAGTACATGCAGAATCCCAGATACAGGGTCCCTCTACCCTAGCAGCCAGACATCAGATCCCTCCCACCCACACACCCACTGTGGACAACATAGGGATTCTTGGGACAGCTTTCTCAAAATTAAAGCCCCTGTGCTGTGGGACTATCAGTCCAGGCAAACAACTCCTGGAGCCCAGAGAGATCTGAATACCAGAAGGACAGTATGACAGGCCTGTAGGCCAGTGAGGTATTCATGGAATCTGCACATGAGAATTGTCCCTGGGAACAGCAGCAGGGTCCACACACTCTCCTGTTCCTGCATTCCAGGAACCTACACTCTCTAACGCCCTGTCCTTCAAGGTACATGTCCACTCAAACACCCAGTCTTGGTTGCCTGCACTTGTGCATCTGCATCTGCAGAGCTAACTCCCATAGGTACAGCTGAAATGCAATGCACACTCTCAAACCAATGAACCTCTCTCATCTTCCTGAATACTCCAGACACCAGAGAGAGACCCAGTCTGAAGTACAGACTCCAGGAACAAACAGTGAAGGTTACAGATAAGCAAATGGTCAGAGTCAGCCTAAGAACACACCCAACAAACAACCATCAGGACATCATGGCTTCACCAGCAAAATCAATGAATATTTCAATTCATCAGAAACACAGGAAAAATGATTTTAAAGATATACTTATCTAGTTATTAGAGGCACATAAAGAGGCAATGAACAAATCTCTCAAAGAAATAGCCACAAAAATGGAGGCAAATAAAAGGAAATGAACAAAGTGCTCAAAGAAATACAGGCAAATACAGCCAAACAAATAGAGGCACAAGTAGAGGCACTATTAGTTGCATATAGAGAGGAAACAAACAAAAAATTGAAACGATCATAAAGAGACAGGAACCCACTATGACCAAGTAGGCTTCATCCCAGGCAAGCAGGGGTGGTTTAACATATGGAAATCCATCAATGTGATCCACAATATAAACAAACTGAAAGAAAAAAAAAAGCATGATAATCTCTGTAGATACTGAAAAAGCATATAGGATAAGTATAGGATAAATATAATAAAATCTGTACACCTAAGGAAGCTAATCAAGACAGAAGACTCTTACTAAAATGTTCAATCCCCATTCAGAAAGGCAAAGAGGATGGACATCAGAGGCGAAGAAAGGAGAAAACAGGGAACAGGATAGGAGCCTATCACAGAGGGCCTCTGAAAGGCTCTACCCTGCAGGGTATAGAGGAAAATGCCAAACTTTGGGCAGAGTGCAGACAGTCTTATGAAAGAAGTGGGAGACAGTACGATGTGGAGAGGTCAGGAGTCCACAAACAGAGAAACAGGGGTTTGGGCACAGGGGTCTTTTCTGAAACTGATGCTCCAGCCATCATGGAGATGGCCTGGAACCCCTGTACAGAGGTAGCCCATGGCATTTCAGTGTCCAAGGTGGTTCAATAGTAATGCAACAGGGACTGTCTCTGATAGTAACTGATTGGTCTGCTCTTTGATCACCTCTACCTGAGGGTGGAGTAGCCTTACCAGACCACAAGGAAGTCAATGCAACCATTCCTGATGAGACCTGATAGACTAGGATCAGATGGAATGGAAGGAGAACCTCCCTTATCAGTGGGCTGGGGAAGGAACATGGGTGGGGTGGGGGGAGGGTGGGGTAGGGGAGAAGGGTGGGATTGGGAGGAGATAAGGGAGGGAGCTACAGGGGGAATACAAGCGGAATAAACTGTAATTAATAAAAATAAATTAGAAAAAAATTACTAAAATAAATATAGCATATGAACCAGCTACATTATTCCTAGATATGTGTTCAAAGAACAGACACACTAGTCTATAGATACTCACTAAGTGGTGTTCATTACTGCTCTATTCACAATTTCAGGAAATAAAAATGATTTGGTAGATGAATGGACAATGAAAATGTGTTGCATATACAGAGTGAAATACTTTTCAGATGTAGAAAACAAAAACGGTTCTTCGGGGGGGGGGCAGCCAAGATGGCGACTAACACACACAGTTTCTGAGCGGTGGAATACCTAAACTTCTGAGTCAGTGAATGGAAGGACCTCTAACCCAGGAAAACAACGGTGAGGCTTTCTAAACAACAAGGAACATCACAGGAGGTGAAAACTTTGGTCTTGGGTCACCCAGGAACTTGTTTGGGGAAGGAGAGAAACGATCCTTTGATCTCGCAGCACTCCACTCCCCTCCCCCAGTCCTCCCTCCTCCTCGGCACAGCGGGCTGGTCTTTCTCAGTGCAGACCTAACTGCCTGGGGTATACAGCCGCTGAGGTGGAGCTTCAAGCCCTTTAGCGGCAAAGGCCAGCAGTAAGTGTTCCAGAGTCCCAGATTCGCGCTAGCTGCACCATCCTCCCAGGGCCCGAGTCTGCTAGATGCCATACTAGCTCCACAGATTCGCCATCACTGACAGTATGGCCCGCCCAATCCCACAGTGACAGAGAATACGCTATATACTCACCAAAACCAAGCAGAAACGGCATACAAGCTAGACACACCAGGCGCTGGGCCTCCCAAGCTTGGAGAGCACAGTGAAGAGATCCCAGGACTTCCCAGAAAGCATCAGGACTAGCAACGCAGTCTCCAGTTACAGCGGGACTTTCTAACCCGGGGGCGGAGCAGCACTGAGCTGGCAGGGGCGCAACAGCCCTCCAGTTTAAGACTAACCAGGGCCAAACCAGAGAACAGAGAGCCTGGTTACCGCGATCCATACTGACTTGACCACCCTGAAATCTCCAGCTGCAGCAAGAACTCAGAACCTGGCAGTGACAGCAGCACAGAACTGGCGGAACACATCAAGGAAGAAGGGCCAAACCAGAGAGCAGAGAGCTCGAATATCCCGATCTCTGCCAAGTGACCTGCATGTAAGTGAGTGCACCCTGGAGAATCTGCAGATCCCCAGATCCTGGGTCCTTCTAAAACAGAAGCCAGGCATCGAACCCCCTCCCACCCACATACCCACTTTGGGAAACAGAGGGGCACTAGGGACATTGAAGTTCCTGCTCTGTGGGTCTAATTGAGGAGTTAAGGCAGTTAAAGCCAGAAATAGCACTGTGATCATCACTAGCGCCTGCCACATATACAGTGCAGAGTCCCTCCCACACACTCAAGGGTTCAACATTAGCCATCACTCGGTCCCTTGAGACACACGTCCATGCACACTTACACACACACAAACACACACACACACACACACACCACACAAGCGCACATGCTTTCATTTGCCCCGTTTGTGCCTGCTTAGTTTTCTCCCACAGGTACAGCTAGTCCTCAGCACACCCTGAGAGTTCTCAGCTTCCTGAAGAATTCTCCAGACGCCAGAGAGAGACAGAATCCAAAAACAAACAGGGAAGGTTTCAGATAAGCCAATGGCCAGTGGTAGGCAAAAGAACACTTCCAACATAAATCAGGACATCATGACTTCACCAGCAATCCCCAAAATCAATGGATACTCCAATTCAGCAGAAGCACAGGAAAATGATTTTAAAGCCATGCCTGCCCAATTATTTGAGGCTCATAAGGAGGAAATGAGCAAATCTTTCAAAGACTTGGCCAGTCAATTGGAGGTAAAGAAAGAAGAAATAGACAAAATCCTTAAAGAAACACAGGCAAACATAGCCAAACAAATAGATACACAAGTAGAGGAAAAATTAGTGGCATATAAAAAGGAAATGAACAAAGAAATAGAGGCCATCGTAGAGAGACAGGAATCCAAATTCAAA
>REGO01000053.1:143221-160679 GCA_010120015.1 Rhombomys opimus
AAAAAAACAAAAACAAAAACAAAAAAAAAGAAACAAAAAAAAAAAAAAAAACAAAAACAAAAAAACAAAAACAAAAACAAAAAAAAAGAAACAAAAAACAAGAACAAAAACATGCTTGGAGCAAAAATAGCCTATGCAACAAATGATGCTGGCAAAACAGAAATTGCACTTGCAAAGGTTGAAATTTGATTTGTATCATTTACCTTATACATAAATAAAATCAAAGTAGTTCAAAGACTTAAATTTAAATACTAAAACTCAAAAAAAACATCAAAGAAAACTCAGGAGATGCTACTGAAAACATTGGAGTGGACATAAAAATTTTATGTAGGAACTCAACAGCACATGAACTAATACCAAATACCATCAGATGAATACATAAAAAAAAGTTATTTCTGAAACAAGGAAAAGAGTCAGCAAAGTAAACAACCCACAGACTGGGAGAACAATCCCTATGAGCTATAATTCAGCAGGGGCTAATACTCAAGAGTTTACAATGACTTGAAGACATTAAATAGCAGTGAAATCAAACCACCTGTGAACAAGTAAACAAAGGAGATACATAGACACTTTGAGAAACAGAAACTCAGATCAACAATAACTATTTCTTAAAATGTTAAGTATTCCTAATCATTGGAGAAATTCAGTATAAAACCCAGTCATCATGGCTGCCATAAACAAGTCTGACAGTGAATGTTCAAGAGAATGTGAAGAGAAGGGAGCACTTACTCACTGTTGGGTAAATAAATTCACTCAGAAATTTCATGAAATGTTTAGGCCTTTTGCATAGAAATAAAAATAGAACTGCAATGCTACTCAGGTCTTTTACTCCTGGACAAATACTCAGAGAACTCTACACTCTAGCATAAAGATATTTTCATCCCATGTTCATTTCAGCTTAATTACCTATAGCAAAAAAACTAGCTTCAAGGTAGTTGTTCATCAATACATGAGTGGATTGTGAAATTCTGACACACATACACACACACAAACACACACACACAAATTCTTTTTAGTTTAAAATAAAAATGAAGTTTAAAAACTTCCAAAAAAATGGGTGGGGTTAGAATATACAATATTAGGAAAAGCCACTTCCTTATATTTTTCTCATAAAAAATATAGCCAATAATATCTGATTTTATATAAACAAGCCTACAATTGTATACAGTTAACATGAGAAGAGAATAAGAAAGGCTGGGATAACTGAATGCAGATAGTGGACATGAGGACATAAGGATAGATGTTTTTCTAGTTCTAAATCTGTCATAGAAATTTTGGTTTGGGTAATGAGTAAGTATATAAAATACAATTGGTATTGAAAGTGTGAAGTCTAATATGAAACTCCAGAACTTTGATTCACGATTTCTACTCTTATTGTACATAATTTTCTACTCTTATTGTACATAATCAAATAAAAAAGCAAGCTGCTTTTCACCCACAAGCAATTTCTTTGTATGAGCAGGTATGTAGAGCCTGACTGAATGCAATGTGGTCTTTTCTTTTGTTATTTAGGTTGATGTCATACCGAAAGAGGTACATTTGTGTGATCTAGCTTCTTCTATAGATATTTATGTGGCTTTCCTAACAATCAGAGGGTGTGATTTATTTTTTGACCATAGACAATCATTATTGTTTGTTTGTTTTTGAAACAGGGTTTCAGGAATATATATATATATATAATGTTCCAACAATTTGTTTTTTACTTTTTATGTAATCATTAAAGTGAATCTTGAATACTAAGAAAACCACGGTTCTACTGTCAATGCATCATGTCCTGTGAGAGTTCATCTAAATATCAACTAGTCTGTGGAGTCATGTTAGCTGCATCCTTTGCTCTACTCACACAGAAAGCACTTCGTGTATTCCTGTTCCACTTCCATGCTGATCCTAATTTGATCTTTTATCTTATTCTTTGCTGTAATGATTTTAGCAGAAGATATGTTTTCACATGATTAATGACATGTTTAACCTAACAATTTCCACTCTTTACATTATTGCCCTAATTTACTTTTAGTGCTCTCCTTACTCATTTTGGAATAACACATTATTTATATCAGAGAGATGGGAGAGATTTTAGAGAGGGGGAAATATATAAAATAATTAGTATAAAAAATTACAAGAAACTGAAAAATAGTGAGGGAAAAATGGGGGGCTGTGTAATCCATATATCCTAGGCAGTTGTTTTCATTTTGTTAGTAAACTAAATCAGAGGACAAGTAAAAGTCTACTCAGTTTTGGTTTTGAAATATGTTTCCTTTCTCATTGTCATTTAATTATTGCTCAAATGTGATGTGCTTGAGTATAATCACTATTTTCCTTTCTGATGTGAACTTAGACATTCTGTATAATTTTATAGATATAATTCTTAATATAGTAGGATTTGTTGTTTTCTTTGGGTCTTTTGCTGGGAATTCTTTCTCAACTTTCATTATTGCAGTACCATGTTCTTATGAGCTTTACAGATAAAGGACAGTTCATGGGATGAAAAAGGTTATTATATTTTTATGCCCACTGTATGTAGACATTAAGAATTCATTAAAGACCATGGTTGGATCTTCTAGAGTGTTGGATAACTCATGCTTTGTCATCATTAAATATGACGTTCTCATCAAAATTATCACTTGCATATAGCAAGTGATTGTTTTCTTGGAAGTAGGGGACAGAACTTGGGGACATAAAACCTCATCTTTATGTATTAGTGGTATAAGTAAGAGTCAAATCCAGTGGTCTTTGAAAACTTACGACTTCTCGAAACAGAGGCTTCAGCCATGTTACTTGTTCCATATTACAGATATATTGGTCAATATAGAGTTAGTGATGTCATAATGAAGGAAAAAATGAAAATATGCAAGTGATTCTTGATCAGAGATGATGGTAAATACCTGTACATGTAAGGAAGCATCTGACCCAAAATGTCAGTAGTAGTGTTCTCTAAAATTCACTTTTCAACCATTTCCACCCCATGGATTGAACACAAATGTGTAAAGAAATCAGTTATCCATATGATGGGAGGGGGAGCCTAATCTAGAGGTGAATTTAGAGGAAATTATGGCCTAACAACATTAGCAGTACTTTTAAAGGAGACATGAAATGGCAAGAGTCCTTTTAACAAGAGATTTCACAGCTGGTGCTTTGGGGAGTTTTTGTCTCACTTCCTCTGTGGTTCACATCACTGTGTCTATAGCCACTATCAGAGGATTGACAGTAGTAGTCAGCCTCATCCTCAGCCTGCACGTTACTGATGGTCAGAGTGGCTGAGTTGGATGAGCTGTCAATGGAGCCAGAGAACCGTTCAGGAATCCAGGAGGGTCGGAGATCATCAGCATATATCACAGTAGTGGGGGATCTTCCCTCGTGCTGCTGGTACCACTGCACAAAGTTGCTTTCAATGTTTCCACTGCTGCGCTGGCAGGAGATGGTGACTTTGCTTCCTAGAGACCCTGACACAGAGTTTGGCTGAGTCAGTACATACTGACCCCATGACCCTGTAAGAAGAAAATAATAAAAGTCAGTTAGAACAAAGCAACCTATTCAAACAAATCTATGCACCAAACATCCAAAGCTATAAGTAGTTACTCTCCCAGAACTCCTTCAGTCAACTCACCTGCTAAGTGATAAAGGAAGACAAGGAATAGTAGAGCCAGAGTCATGGTGAAAACACTCAGATTTGGCTTCCTGAGTCCAGTGGACAAGCTATAGCTCAACACCCCTTCTTATCTGTCTGGGATTCAAGTTGCATGCTGGCTGTATGCAAATACCCCTCGTCCAGTGATGTTCAGTCTCCTCCTTTTATTTCACACTGAGTCTGATTGACAAATGGAGAGACTGCATATGAGGAAGATGAGTGATTCACCAATGGGCAGGACAGAAAACCTGAAAATGAAGGGAAAATAGGACAGGAGTGGGGAGTGTGGCCATGACTCCCAATGCAATCATGTCTTGTTACCTGCTATATGACTGCTAGGGTCCTAACTGCCAGCAATGAGACCATTTGAGACTCATCTGGCCACTATCTGGAGTCTGAGTGGAATATAAATTGTCCCATAATATAATTCTGTCAATGTCAACTAAAGCAGTGGGTAACCCAGGTTACTTTTGCAGAGAGAATCAGTGCCCGGTTTGAGAAGAACTATCTTCTTTTACTCTAAAAGTCCTGTGGTTGTAATTGTGGCCATTTCTAGATAAGAATTTATTAGACAATTGCAGTTAAGAGTTTATCTCAGCAGGTAAGAGTTCTTGCTGTTACTGCAGAGTATGTAAGTTTAGTTTTCAGCACCCATGTCAGAAAGATCAGAACTTCCTGTCATTATAGCTTCAGGGGATTGGATGTTCTATTTTGGCCTTCTCAGATATCCAGACTGATTTGTTTGCACACACATACTTTTTAAAATAATTATTTTTCTCAAAAGTGGATATTAGACATAATACAGGATAAACACACTAAGCCTTGCACACCTAAAGAACCTAATCAAGAAGGAGGAATCTGGGTAAGATGCACAATCCTCATTCAGAAAGGCAAACAGGATGGACATCGGAAGAGGGGAAAAACAGGGAACAGGACAGGAGCCTACCACAGAGGGCCTCTGAAAGACTCTACCCTGCAGGGTATTAAAGCAGATGCTGAGACTCATAGCCAAACTTGGGCAGAGTACAGGGAATCTTATGAAAGAAGGGGGAGATAGAAATACCTGGCAGGGACAGGAGCTCCACAAGGAGAGCAACAGAACCAAAAAATCTGGACACTGGGTTCTTTTCGGAGACTGATACTCCAACCAAGAATGATTCATGGAGATGACCTTGAACCCCTGCACAGATGTAACCCATGGCAGCTCAGTCTCCATGTGGGTTCCCTAGTAAAGGGAACAGGGACTCTCTCTGACATGAACTGATTGGCCTGTTCTTTGCTCTCCCTCAGGGTGTTGCAGCCTTGCCAAGCCACAGAAGAAGACAATGCAGCCACTCCTGATGAGACCTATAGACTAGGATCAGATGAAAAGGGAGGAGGACCTCCCTTATCAGTGGACTATGGGAGAGTCATGGGTAGAGAAGAGGGAGAGAGAGTGGGATTGGGAGGGGAAAAGGAAGGGAGCTACAGGTGGGATACAAAGTGAATAAACTGTAAATAATAAAAAAGAATAAGGTGGAGCTTAAATATAACTGACAGAACTGAGAAAGGTATCTGTGGTAGCCAAGCAAGATGTGGGAGGAAAAAAAGTTATTTGTAACTGATAATCATTAAACTGAAAGATTGATCTACAAAATTGAATGATGAAAATACTATAAATTCTTTTTCATTCCTAAATTATGAATAGATTAAAATGTTAATTCCTACAGCAGTTAAAAATATTTTATTACTTTTTTTCAGAGTCCTGAAATATACACTTTATTTAATTCTATTTTACACATTAAACAAGAATACAGCTCAGTTTCTGACTGAATACATTTTGTGCATAAAAGATTTTATAATGAGTGTTAAAGACTAAGGCTTAAGTGAAGACTATATAATTGAAGTTTGTAAAAGTACAGAATTTCAAAATGTACACAAAATTCTGAAAAGAGAAGTATAGGAACATTAAAATATCACTTGCATATGTTATAGATAGAGAAAACTTCATCAATTTAAAATCTGATAATGACTAAGCAAAATATTACAGTTAACAGCAGGACTGGATTCTGGAAACATCTCTGTGATATCCACACAGGCCATTTATGACACACTCCAACACCATGGGCCAGGGGGAAAAATCCTCTTTGTGAATTTCTAAGCAGGAACTGGAAAGAAATGTTAAATAGTTTGAAAGCATATTGAAGACTAAGTCACAATGTTAAAGCAATAAGCAGTACATTGCTGTCTACCTCTTCAGTGGTACTAGCAGTTAGGCCATGATTCATCTTTAGAAGACCAGGTTCATGTGTGTTATCATGGTAGACTTAAGTGGCATGCAGTATCGTGGCATGGTATTCAGTGATCGCACATTTTTTCTCATATATTTCAGATACATGGCACTGAAAACTCAGAAGTTACGCACCCAGTTGGCACATCAGATACATGAGCCAGATCATTTTAAGTCTTCTCTTTCTGAAAGTTTAGTGATGTCATGCTATAAAGAATATAAAACTGTATTCTGATCACTCCTAATGGTTACAATGAATAACTATCAGCTTAATGTAGAACATAGTTGTTTATAATTTGAGTAAAACTATTTTTGTTCACTAACGACGTAGACTTGTACTGTAGTAACATGCCAGTGATGTTTCATTTTAAATTTCATAATTACGTTAAGAAAGAAAATTATTAAGGTTGCTTCATATATGTGTTATATTATAAATGGTATACAGACGTCATATATATGACTGATGCAAGCACATACACACACAATCAATATATAGACTAACTACCATCTTCCACATATTAGGTGGGAAGGAACAGTGAAAATAAAAAGCTTGAATCTCCATCTTGCATTCTAACGGAATCGCTGTTCTAACAGTTGAGAAATTATAGAATGAAAAAATGGAAAATAAACTATCAAATTGTATACATTGATTTTAGTTTATTAAATGGAAAACATTTAACTTCTCAGTCACTTTTCTATGCTAGATAGATACTGTCCAAGAAGTTATGATTTGTTTGCACACACAAACAAATTGGTAATTTTCTTGTTACTAAAATATTTTCCTGGACAATGACCCTATTGAGATGAAAGACAAAGTATGAAGCAGAACTGTGAGTTTACTTCTCATGTGGCCAATGGGACCTAGGAGCAGGAAGGTTCCCAACATAGCTCTTGGGTTACAGTCCTCAATGGCATCACTACCTGTGTGAATGTGGAGAAGGAAGTAGTGATTTCTGAATGACTTGGTCTTGTCAGCAGCTTTGTCTTCTCAAGGGCAGCCCATCACTGCCCCCTAATGGGCATGGGAATTGCTATGAGAAGTGCTGGCAGGAGGGTGGTGGTGAAATTCCAGGGAAGGAAATGTAGCTGGGCTAAAGGAACACAGGCAGGCAAGGAAAGCAAAACCAGGCTTCCTAAGATGGCCTCTTCCTGTTCCTAGAAAACTCTGAGGAGAAATAGCTAAAACATACAGGGAGCAAGAGTATTAACACAGAACAACATGGACAAGGGAAGGATGCAGGAGCCCTATAAATTATTCAAGCCAACATCTAGGGTCTGTGTAACAGACTCCTGTCTTTTCTCATTCTGAATGAATGAAGTTGTTTCTTTCAGCTTCTTGACTACTTGGTCTTCTGTTTCTCCTAGTCATTCAGATTTTTCCTCGAGGCAGAAAATAAACTTGCCAATTCCTTAAACACTTTCAATAACCCAGTTACATTTCTTGGAGTCTCTCCTCTAGGATTAGACATGACTTTTTCTCAAGCTGATATGCCTAACTGAAAATTGCTTAATCCCCATCCAGAAAGGAAAAGAAGATGGACATCAGAAGAAGGAGAAAACAGGGAACAAGTTAGGAGCCTGCCATAGAGGGCCTCTGTAAGGCTCTGCCCTGCAGGCTATCAAAGCAGATGCTGAGACTTATGGCCAACTGTTGGGCAGAGTGCAGAGAATCTTATGAAAGAAGTGGGAAATGGTATGATCTGGAGAGGACAGGAGCTCCACAAGGAGAGCAGCAGAACCAAAAAATCTGAGCAAAGGGGTCTTCCCTGAGACTGATACTCCAACCAAGCACCATCCATGGAGACAACCTAGAACCCCTTCACAGATGTAGCCCATTGCAGTTCAGTATCCCATTACTATGGGAACAGGGAGTGCTTCTGACATGAACTGATTGGCCTGCTCTTTGATCACCTCCCCCTGATGGGGGAGCAGCCTTACCAGGCCACAGAGGAAGACAGTGCAGCCACTCCTGATGAGACCTAATAGACTAGGATCAGAAGAAAGGAAAAGAAGACCTCCCCTATCAATGGACTTGGGGAGGGGAATGTGTGGAAAAAGGGGAGAAAGGGAAGGATTAGGAGGGGAAGGAGAAGGGATCTACAGGGGGGATACAAAGTTAATAAATTGTAATTAATAAAAAAGTAGACAATGCTGTTAGAATAGACTACATGGCTTCATGGCTGTGTTCTAGAGCCCTAAGCTATGACTGCATCTACAGAACAGCCAGTGCGCATGGAATGGTCTCAGCCCCATCTACTGGCACCTGTCAATAATATCAGACTGAAACATAGGGGAATGAAAAACAGAGAGAAACAAGAAAGGAAAAATATCTTTTCTAGAAAGATGAGTCCCTGAGAAAAAGCACAGAAAGAACCTTCTTAAAGATCCCTAGAGTGGTGAGGGGGAAGGAGGGAAAAGAAGGGGCTGTGGGAGTGGAGGAAGGAATGGGGCACCCTTGGGATGTAAAATAAACAAACTGAAAAAAAAGAAAAAAAAGAAATTCACAGAAATGAACTTGTAATTAAGCTATGACCCTAAAGGCCCTTGAAGGCCAACTTCCACACTAAGTGAGAATTCTCCACAAGTACATGGCTCACAATATGGCAGTTTCCTGTTCCCAGAAGATTCTGTGAGGAGAAACTTCACTGAAGGCACAGTTATGGGTTTCTAGACAGGACAAATATGGGGAAAAATAGGACCCTGGATCCCTGTAAAATATCCAACCAGCGTATGTTTACCAGACCTCCAGCCTTAGGCTACTCTCTACCTGAATGTCCAAAGCTGTTAAATTTCCTTTTGTTGTGGCTAGGAATATGTCCTTGCTAGGCATTTAATACTTTTCTTTGACAGGAAATGGACTAGAAAATTCTATAGACAGGTAACACACCTGTGTTAAAGGAATGGCAACCAAAAGGAAACTAGTTTATTGCTCTGTGATTAGATGGCCAGATGGTGATGTGCTGCTTAACAATTCAGATTGCTTATGTCACGTGCCTAAGGACATATGGCCAGTTAATCTGTCATCTCTTTATCTTCAAAGAAAATATCATTTAATACAGTGACTCTCAACTGGTGGGTTGTATATCAGATATCTGACATATCAGACATTTACATTATGATTCATAACAGTAGCAACAAAATAACTCTATAATCACCACAACATGAAGAACCATATTAAAGGATCACAGGCTTAGGAAGAATGAGAACCTGTTAGGATAGACATATTTATCATTGAATATTATAATGGTTGAGAACAGGAAAACTTCAGTGTGGTCATCACTATCATCTTTTTGTCACAATGAAATGGTAAAAAAAAACTACCTATCATGCACATTCTCGCATGAAAAACAGAAAGAATAAAAGCATATGAGAATGTTTGCATCTGAAGGTGGATATGGGGAATAGTCAAGAACACACAGTCAGAGCCAGCATCTTCTGTGTTTATGAGGTGATATTTGTCTCCCTCTCATCCACAAAACTGCTAATAGATGTGAAAACAACAAATATTTTGACAGGTGGAAAATGATTCAAGAATATTTTTCTTTTATTGAAAACATTTTTATATAATTTATTCTAATTACAGTTTCCTCTCCCCCAACTCCTCTCATTTTCTCCTCAGTTCCCTTCCCTTCTGGATCCACACCCTTCCTGTCTCTCATTAGAAAACAAATACTGACCTAAGAAATGATAATTAAATAAAAAAGAAAATATAATTACATAAAACAAACAGGGAATAGGAAAAAGCAACCAAATGAGAAAAAAATAATCAAATGAAGAAGCCGAAGAAATGCATATAGATGAAGAGACACAACCATTGACATACACAGAAATTTATAAAAATATAAATCCAGAATAAAATTACGACACAAAGAACCTCCAATGATACCTTTAGGCTTGTTTTGTGTTGGATTTATGTCTGTTTTATGTTGGTCATCTACTGCTGAGCATGGATTCATTCTTTCCTTAAATATGGTTTATGTACCAGGTTACACTCTCTAGCCAAAAACTACTATTTTATTAGCTGGAGATAGCTTCTGGGTTATTGATGTGTGTAGTGCCCAGTTCTCCTTTCAATTGTATGATCTCAGATGATACATTGCCACAGTCTCTCTGAGGTCCTACATCAATCCTGTTTGTCTAGATGCCTTGATTCCATTGTGTCCTCCATCCTTTCTGTCTCTTTTACTCTTTTTGTGTCCTATTCTGCCAGAGATTTTTGAACCTTGGTGAGAGGTATTTGATGGAGAAATCCCTTTTAGGGCTTAGTGTTCCAACATTTCTCACTCTCTGCTGATTGCCTCATTCTTAGTCTTTGTACTTCTTCCCATCTTTTTTAGCAGGATTCTCCTCTGCAAATGGAACAGCAAGGAATGGATCTATAAGCAAAATGTCATTAGGAGTTTGTTGCTGTGTTCCTTTTGCAGAAAATGAAGATTTGGCTTTTTCTCTAGGTCTCTGGGGTATATAGTATCAGGTTCAAGCAACCTAAGCAGTACTTGGACTGGGTTATATCTTGTGGATGAAGTCTTAATTAAATCAGATGTTGGCTGTTTACTGTGCAGCCATTGTTCTACTATTACACCAGCATATCTTACAGGAAGGTCATTATTATACATCAAAGGGTTTATAGCTGGGTTGGTGTTTACCTCTATACTTTGGTAGTATATAAAATATCTTCTCCTACCGTGAACAGTTGTTCATTATGTGAACACTCTAAGCAGGCACAAGCTCTGCCTTTCATTGTCCAATGAATTGTACAGGAGTTGTATAATGAGTCTTCAGCAAGATGGCTATACTGTCAGTTTTTGATGAGCCATCAATAGCTTTGGCAACAGCATGGGTTGTTTGAGTGTCGTTTTTTCTTGTTGTTCTATAGCTTAACTAATTTAGTCACTAATACGAGAGTGTTTCCTTTAAATAAATGTAGGCACTCACTGCTAGGATCTTGCCTCTTAAAAGTACATTCATGAGAGTACAAACAGCTGAAGACACTAGATAAATAGAGACTTCTCATAAAGCTAGAAAGAATGCCACCTTTTCACCCTTCTGTACTACTCCTGCAAGTCTACTCAAAGGGGATGTCCTACTATAGAAATATCTGCTAATCCACACTCATTGCTACTCCAACTTCTAACAGCTAGGACCTGGAAACAGCCTAGACCTTTATAAGCTGCTCAATGCATAGTAAAATATATTTCTTTCATTTACACAACAAAATATTTAATGCTGTTAAGAATAATAAAATCACGAACTTTTATGTAAATGGATGGAGCTAGAAACAGTTTCTCTGCATTGGTTATCTTAGACCCTGAAATACAAATGCATCATTATCACTCTCATATGTGGTTCCTGGCTTTGAATCTTTGGAACTGTGTGTTAAAACTGAAGTACTGTAGAAATTAAAAAAATATATAAATATAAACTTAGTAAGTGACCATGGCAGGAGAGCTTTAAAGATAAAGCTAATAGAATGTAAGTTGTATGAAGACTGACTGGACAATAATGTAACAACGAGTGTTAAGTGGAGTGTGGAAAGAAAATAAGACTAGAAGAAGGAAATTGAGATGGGTAATGAAAATAAAAAAGAAAAACCAAATAAAAACCTACACATATCCGTGCCAGAATTTGTATTTCTGCTAATGATCATTCTGACTAGAATAAAATGGAAATTTAAATCAATTTACATCTATTTTTTAAAGTTCCATTTGCTTGGATTATCATTTCCTTTTTTAACCATAAAAAATTAGTTCTTTAACCCATTTTAATTGTGTTGATTGTTTTTCTCACTGGTTAATTTTTAGATTTATTTGCATATTTCAAATATTAATCTTTTCTCAGACATTTAGCGGGGAAACAGTTCCTCCTCATCTATGGGGTGCCTTTCACTTAACTAACCATTTCCATTACTGAAAAGAAATTTTTAGTTTTATGACATTTCATTTGACAATTGTCAGTCTCCTTTCAGAGCTTCCAAAGTCCCATCTAGAAAGTCCTTCCCTTAACTATAAGTTGAAGTGTACAACCTAGTTTTCATCCAAGTGTTTTAGGCTATAATATTTTATATTGAGGTCCTTGAGTGATTTGCAGATGAATTTCATGCAGGAACAGAGATATGGGTCCAGTTTTTTTTTTTTTTTTTCATTTCAGAATTTATGTTTTTAAACAACATTTGTTATTGTAGCTAACTTTTCTCCATGCATTTTTGGCATTTTTGTCAAGGACCAGGTAGCTCTAGTTCTGGGAAACTACATATAGCTCCTCTCTTCAATTGCATTCATCTGAATGTCTGTTTGCTACAGGCATTCTGCTATTTTTATTGCTATGCCTCTGTAGTACAATTCTAGATAAGTTTATGTGAAACCTACTGCAGCATTTTGTTTTGGGTACTTTTGGTCTTCTGTGTCTCCCTATAAATTTTGAGGTTCTTTTGTCTTTGCCCATAAAGAACTTTGCTGGTACTTTGACTAGGATTGCATAGATTCTTTAGATTAGTTTTGTTAGGATGGCAAATTTCACAATACAGTTTTTTTCTATTCATGGGCATGAAAGGCCTTTTCATTTACTGGTATCTCCTTAAATTTCTGCTTTTGGTGTCTAAAAGTTTTCATTGTAGATAGTTTTCATTACAGTCATTGGGTTTACTTTCAGCATTTTGTTTTGTTTTGTTTTCTTTCTCTCTCTCTCTCTCTCTCTCTATGTGTGTATGTGCATTCAGTTACAATACTAACATACATATAGTTAGTCTAGTGTTATGTTGAATTTGTGTTACCAATATTTTATTGAGGAGTTTTTTTGTTTTTTTATTAATTACACTTTATTCACTTTGTATCCTTCCATTAGCCCCTCCCTCTGCCCCTCCCTCCTCCCCTCCCTCCCCCTTCTTCACGAATGCCCCTCCCCAAGTCCACTGATATGGGACTTCCTTCTAATCTTAGTCTATCAGATCACATCATGACGGGCTGCATTGTCATCTTCTGTGGCCTGGTAAGGCTGCTCCCCCCTCAGGGGGTGGTGATCAAAGAGCAGGACAATCAGATTATGTCAGAGGCAGTCCCTCTTCCCATTACTATGTAACCCACTTGAACACTGAACTGCCATGGGCTACATCTGTGCAGGGGTTCTAGGTTATCTCCATGCATGGTACTTGGTTGGAGTATGAGTCTCTGGGAAGACCCCTGTGTTCAAATTTCTTGTTCTGTTGCTCTCCTTGTGGAGTTACTGTCCTCTCCAGGAACTTTTTCTTACTTTTTCCCACTTCTTACATAAGATTCCAAGCACACTGCCCAACAGTTGGGCATAAGTCTCAGTATCTGCTTTGATAGTCTGCAGGGCATTTTTGCATCTCCATACATCAAGAATATCTATCTGTCTGTAGTTTTCTTCTCTATGATGTCTTTGTCCATTGTTTTTAAGAGAGAAATGCTGGATTCATAAAAATAAAGTGGAATCGCTCTATTGTTTTCTATTTTATGGAATAAGTATTGTAGTTAGGTCTTTGAAATTCTGTTAGAATTATCTGTTGAATCCTTCTGATCTTGGTCTTTTTAAAGTTGAGAGAGTTTTAATTATTTCCTTTTCTTTTATTGCTAGTTATGTTCTTTTGATTTTTTTATTGTATATTGGTTTACATTTGATGTTTACTTTTTTAATTTTTTGTTTATTATTTATTACAATTTATTCATTTTGCATCCCAGCTGTGGGCTGTGTTCCCCTTCCTCGTTTTCTCCCAATCCACCCTCCCTCCCTCCCTCTTCTCCTCCAATGCCCCTCCTCTAGTCCACTGATAGGGAGGTCCTCCTTCCCTTCTATCTGACACTAGCCTATCAGGTCTCATCGGGACTGGCTGCATTATTTTCCTCTGTTGCCTGGCAAGGCTTCATTCACCCCAAGGGAGCCTGCCACTGAGTTCATGCCAGAGACAGGCCCTGCTCCCCTTACTAAGGAACCCACTTGGAGACTGTGGCTTACATGTGCAATGTTCAGTTCACGTGCATTTGGCAACTTAGGAGAAAGTTTTTGATTATCTGTCCTATCTTGACAAATATACAGTTCTATACCTAAATTAACTTTTATCCTTTTTGGTATTACCTATATGAAAATATTTTCTTAAATTCTAAACAACTTAAGCTTAGTTGTAAAAATATAAATTAGTTACTGGAGTAAATAAGAAGTGCAGGTTAGCAGTTTCCAAAAAAAAAATGACAGAGACAGTTTGCTGCCTGAATAATCACTCAAAACTCTCTATAACATCGGAGCCTCATCTTTAGCCTTCTGGCTCAGAATATTTGACAGACGTATTGTGAGCAGGTACTATTTTGGACTTGCTTACCTTGTCTTGGCAGAGTTCAGCAGTCAAGTTATCCTGCATTTAAGCTTGCACATTTTTAGAGGAATTCTGTCTGTCATGAAATCAGGGCATTTTCTTTTTACCTGTTTGGCTCATTTGCCGCATTGGAAGACATTTCCATATAAAGGTTCTTCAAAGCTCATCGTCTTCTTTGAGGTAGGTGAAGTGCTGCCAGGAAATGAGCTGTCTCATTGTCAAAGAATCTTTAAAATAATAAAGACATTTTCAATGCTATATTCTGTAGGTCTCTGAAGTTTTTGAAGACTTACCTATCTTTATGTAATTGACCTGTCTACAAAATCATATATATCTGTTAAACCTAGAATGTATACTCCTGTGAAAAACTAGACTAGTGTCTGACATGACTATCAGGTAATTAACTAACAATTAACTATTACCTAATACCCTAAACAGTTTGTAATAACAGTTTTAAAGTACTGGAAGTAACCTTGAATTTGTATCAATATACTAAAATTTACCTATGTATTAAAATTAGATGTATTTTTGCATCAATATACAAAATCCTATGTCAGAGTAACCTAATTTGAGAATAACGAATAAAACCTTAAGGTGAGTAGATTCAATAATGTACCTTTTGTCTTATTATTCCTATAAGATGTCCCTGTGTTCCCCTTTCTTTCTTTTTAACCCCTTTTCTCCTTTTTCTCTTTCTAAGAAAGAAAAGGGTAACAGAGAAATCACTGAGTCTAACTTGTTTTCTCTCTGAATAATTAATAATTTATAACCATCTCCCCATGAAAATAAACATTCGTAGGCATAGAACAAAACCAAAAACTACCCAACGCCCTTTAAAGGATATTGGATGTTGTTCTCATGAATTTTTTCTAGCTGACTTTTTGGACAGACAGAAATCCTGTTAGGGAGCCCAAAGGAAATTGGGAAAAATGGTTAATTAAGTAAGCATTAATATTTTTGGTCTAGTCTTTGAATGCTGAGAAATTTCAGACTTAAGAGAAGTCCTGTTTGAACTTCTAAAATGCTGGAACAACTGAAATTAGTGGCTTTCTTCAAAGCTCTCTTGGGAGCAGGCTTTGATGAGAAACAACAACTGAAGCATTTGAGGCAGCAACAAACAGACTGCTGGAATATGTAAGATTCTAAAAGAGATGTGTCAAAGTCTCAGCATGCTGGAAGGATGAATTCTCTCATGTTTGATCCAGTGATTCCAGTGTCCAGTCCTTTCGTTCTGCAAACATATAATTAAATTCTCACAAGCATTATACAGTTTTAAAATTATAAATATATGACATGTGCCGGGTGAAACTAGACTGTAAAATTAGCTTATTTATGTCAATTAAAAGAATAGCATGGGGGCGGGGCAAGATGGTGGCACCGGGAGGACTCTCATTCTGACCAGCAACACAATGGGATCTGCACAGTGACCAGCAATCAGAACTCGCGTCCATAAAACACAGACGATTGTGTTTCCCAGGTGAGAGGATACCCCATGGTGGGGGATTCAATCAGCTTTTAACTCACGCAGCTAAACCGCGGAAGAGGTCCCAGTTCCACCAGGTGCTTGGCTGCCAGCCCAGAGCCACACGTGAGTGTCTCTGGTCACTTTCCCAGACTGAAATGTGCGCACCACACTATCAGAGACTGGAATTTTCAGTCGAGACATAACCCAACGGTAAAGGAAATGATTGGGACCGACCTTAGGTCACCCAGACATCCCCTGGAAAAGACTCAGGTTCCGTGGGCGCCCCAGGAGCCATCCTGGAGACAGAGCCGAGGACCCAGGCACCTGCACAAAGTCCTCCCTGCGTGCCTGATTTGCCTCCTCAGATAGAACTGTGGGCCCCAGGGCACCAGGGCACCAGAGACTCAGTTTCACTGTCGGGTGCAAACCCACAGGGAGGGAAATGGCTGGTCTGATCTCAGAGCACTCAGCCGACACCCCCACCCCGAAAAGGTCTCGGGAAAATTACCCAGTTTAGGCAGATGCCCAGACTCCCAAAGGCTGGAAAGGCAGACACAAGCAGTTTCTGCAAGCCAGCTAGCTGGCAGAGACAAAGCGGTGCGCCCCAGGGCAAAAAAAAAAAAAGAGAGACTGGGAGTCCCTGTCTCCAGAGAATCCACAGGGAAGGAAGGAAACTGTACTGACTTAAATCACCCAGCCTTTCACTGGAAAAAGTCTCACAGACCAGTGGGGCCCAGCCGCCATTACTCAGCTGTGCTCCAGACACAGGCACAAACAGTTGCTGCGCGCCAGATGTCCAACTGGGTCACAGCAGCTGATCATTAAATTTACAGCAAGAAACCCAGAAAGGGCAGCTGTCTTCAGGACTTCCCTGGGTGAGAGGAGAACCCTCTCGACTAACAAAAAACCACAGTTACCACTCAGGTCTCTATCCCTGAGGTGAGCAGCAGCAACTCCTGAAAAAATGCCAGCCATCCAGGGACTATATCCAAAAAGCTGAGAAGACTTCCTTCAGGAAAAACCAGCTTTCTGCAAAGGGGATTCTCTCCACCACAGGATCCCCAGGAACCACCAGAAAATAACCCCAAACACCTAAAATAGCACAATGCGTAGAGGCCAATGTAAAAGCTCAAGCAACAAAAGACAGAGCAATATGACATCTCCAGAACCCAGGTACCCAGGGGCAAGTAGCCCTGGACACCACAGCATAACTGAAATCCAAGAAGATGACCTAACAACTACGCTCATGAAGAGGATAACAGAGGAAACAAATAAGATACGTAAAGACATAGAGGAAGATAAACACAAACAGAATATTGCCATCCGTAAAGAAATAGAGGAAGCTGCAGCCAAACAGTTTATGGCCTTTAGAAAGGAAATGCTTAAAGCACTGAATGAAATAAAAGAAACAGAGTTGAAGGAACTAAAAGAAAAACAGGAAAGTACAATCAGACAGGTGAAGGAAGTAAACAAAACAACTCAAGACCTGAAGATAGAACTGGAAAAATTTAAGAAGACACAAATGGAGGAAATAATGCAGATGAAGAATCTAGGGAAGAAAACAGAAACTACAGAGGTAAGCATAACCAACAGACTGCAAGAGATGGAAGAAAGAATCTCAGGTGTAGAAGATAAAATGGAAGAAATTGATGTATCTGTCAAAGAAAATGTTAAATCCAAAAAATTCCTGACACAGACCGTCCAAGAAATCCAAGACAATATGAAAAGACAAAACCTAAGAATAATAGGTATAGAGGAAAAAGAAGACTCCCTTCT
>REGO01000053.1:163957-202235 GCA_010120015.1 Rhombomys opimus
CAAAAGCAATCTACAGATTCAATGCAATTCCCATCAAATTACCAACACAATTCTTTATAGACCTGGAAAGAAAAATTCTCAACTTCGTATGGAATAACAAGAAACCCAGAATTGCTAAAACAATCCTCTACAATAACAAATCTTCTGGAGGTATCTCCATCCCTGATCTCAAGCTGTACTATAGAGCAACAGTTATAAAAACTGAATGGTACTGGCAAAAAAACAGAATGGTGGATCAATGGAACCAAACAGAGGACCCAGAAATAAACCCACACACTTATGGACACCTGATTTTATACAAAAATGCCAAAAACATACAATGGAAAAAAGATAGCATCTTCCACAAATGTTGCTGGTCTAATTGGATGTCTACATGTAGAAAAATGAAAATAGATCCATACTTATCACCCTGCACAAAACTGAAGTCCAGGTGGATCAAAGACCTCAACATAAAACCGGACACATTAAATCGGCTAGAAAAAAAAGTGCGGAATACCCTAGAACTCATTGGTACAGGACAGAACTTCCTGAACAGAACACCAACAGCACAGGCTCTAAGAGCAACAATCAATAAATGGGACCTCATGAAAATGAAAAGATTCTGTAAAGCAAAGGACTCTGTCATCAAAAAAAAGCGACTGCCTACAGATTGGGAAAGAATCTTCACCAACTCTTTATCTGACAGAGGACTCATATCCAGTATATATAAAGAACTAAAGAAGCTGGAAAGCAGCAAACCAAGTAATCCACTTAAAAATGGGGAACAGAGCTAAACAGATAACTCTCTGTAGAGGAATACGGAATGGCAGAGACACACTTAAAGAAATGCTCAACCTCATTAGCCATTAGGGAAATGCAAGTCAAAACAACCCTGTGATTTCACCTTACACCTATCAGAATGGCCAAGATCAAAAACTCAAGTGACAACACATGCTGGAGAGGTTGTGGAGAAAGGGGAACCCTTCTCCACTGCTGGTGGCAATGTTGTACAACCATTCCGGAAATCAATCTGGCGCTTTCTCAGACAACTAGGAATAGCGCTTCCTCAAGAACCAGCCATACCACTCTCCTAGGCATATATCCAAAAGAGACTCAAGTACACAAAAAGGACATTTGCTCAACCAGGTTTGTAGCAGCTTTACTTGTAATAGCCAGAAGCTGGAAGCAGCCCAGATGCCCCTCAACTGAAGAATGGATGCAGAAATTGTGGTACATCTATACAATGGAGTATTACACAGCAATGAAAAATAAGGAAATCCTGAAATTTGCAGGTAAATGGTGGGACCTGGAAAGGATCATCCTGAGTGAGTTGTCCCAGAAGCAAGAAGACACACATGGTATATACTCACTCATATAAACATACAACATATGATAAACCCACTAAAATCGGTACATCTAAACAAACTAAGCAAAAGAGAGGACCCTAACTAAAATGTTTAATCCCCATCCTGAAAGGCAAAGAGGATGGACATCAGAAGAAGAAGAAAACAGGAAACAACCTAGGAACCTGCTACAGAGGGCCTTTGAAAGCCAGAAGAAGAAAACAGGAAACAACTTAGCAACCTGTCACAGAGGGCCTCTGAAAGCCTCTGCCCTGTGGACTATCAAAGCAGATGCTGAACCTGATGGCCAACTGTTGGGCAGACTGAGCAGAATTTTATGTAAGAAGTTGGAAATAGCAAGAGCTGGAGAGGACAGGAACTCCACAAGGAGAGCAACAGAACAAGAAAATTTGAACAAAGGGAACTTCGCAGAGACTCATACTCCAACCAAGGACTATTCATAGAGATAACCTAGAACCCCGGCACAGATGTAGCCCATGGCAGTTCAGTGTCCAAATGGGTTACAAAGTAATGGGAAGAGGGACTGCCTTTGACATAATCTGATTGGCCTGCTCTTTGATCACCTCCCCTGAGGGGGGAGCAGCCTTACCAGGCCACAGAAGATGACAATGCAGCCACTTCTGATGAGAACTGATAGTCTAAGATCAGAAAGAAGGAGAGGAAGTCCTCCCCTATCAGTGGACTTGGGGAGGGGCATGCATACAGAAAGGGGAAGAAGGGTGGGACCAGGAGGGGAGGAGGGAGGGTCTTATGGGTGGATACAAAATGAATGAAGTGTAATTAATAATAATAAAAGAAAAGAATAGCATAATAAAATTTGAGGATACTGTAGCCTTGGATTTATTGGCCAAGTAATATAGAAATTCTGGCTGGAGACTTTTTTATGGCTCAGTTGGTTTCAGATTTATTCTCATGTGAAGTAATCATCAATTTATGTTGCCTGTTGTGTTTAGTCTTTTTGATTTCTTTCTTTTTGTATGTGGCTAAGATCTTCTGGTGATCTTCTTCTGTCATTTCTGACTTCATCAGTCTTGATGGAACCCATAATCTCTCTTCTCCTATATAAACATACATAAACTTCTTCCCCAGCATTCCATATTCCCTGTTCTCTGTTTTGGAAGTAGGACCTTTACATGCTGCTCTAATTCAGCAGTCCTTCCTACATTCTACTATGTCTTAGCAGATGCGCTATTTATCTCACTTGAACATTTTAAAATTGATAAGTCTTTATTTAATCTATTTTGGGAATATATATTTCCCTTCTGTTTTATGACAATCTTTTAAAAATTACTGTTAGATATTTTCATAATTGTTTGACCTGTAGGATTATGTTATATCTGTAACAGGTTCATGTCATGTCTAAAATATTGTTGAATTCCAATGGATATACATGTGAAGCACCATCAGCCCCAATTTGTGATATGGTAAGGCTGTTCAGCCATTCATGGGAAGATGATCAAAGAGCCTGCCACTGAGTTCACATCAGAGACAGTTCCAGTTCCCATTACTAGAGATCCCACTAGAAGACAGAGCTGCCATGGGCTACATATGTCTAGGGGTTCTAGGTTACCTCCATGAATGGTCCTTCATTGGAATATCAGTCTTAGAAAAGACCCCTGTGCCAGATTTTTTTTTTATTCTGTCGCTCTTATTGTGGAGCTCCTGTCACCTCCAGGTCTTTCTATCTCCCCCTTATTTCATAAGATTCCCTTCACTCTACTCAAAATTTGGCTATGAGTCTCAGCATCTGCTTTGTTACCTTGCTGGGTTAAGTCTTTCAGGAGCCCTCTATCTTAGGCTCCTCTCCTGTTCCCTGTTTTCTCCCTCTTCCGATGTCCATCCCCTTTGCCTTTCTGAATGAGAATTGAGCATCTTACCCAGGATCCCCCTTTTGATTTTGATGTACTGATTTATACTATATTATATGTCTAATAGCCAGTGATGAGTGGTTATATACCATGTTTGTCTTTCTGCTTCTGGAATACATCACTCAGGATGACCTTTTCTAGTTCCCACCATTTATCTGCAAATTTCATTATTTTCTTGTTTTTAACTGCTTAGTAGTATTCCATTGTGAAAATGTACCACAATTTCTGTATCCATTCCTCAACTTAGGGACATCTGTGTTGTTGCCAAATTCTGGCTATTACAAATAAAGCTGCTACAAACATGGTTGAACAAATGTCCTTGTTTTATACTTGAGCATCTTTTGGATATATACCTAGGAATGGTATAGATGGATCTTGAGGTATCAGTATTCCCAATATTTGAGAAAGTGCCAGATTGATATCCAAAGTGGTTGTACAAGTTTACATTCCCACCAGCAATGGAGGAGGGTTCCCCTTTCTCCACAACCTCTCCAGCATGTGTTCTCACTTGAGTTTTTGATCTTAGCCATTCTGATCGGTATAAGGTGAAATCTCAGGGTCATTTTTATTTGCATTTCTCTGATGACTAAGGACTTTGAGCATTTCTTCAAGTGTTTTTCTGCCATTCAGTATTCCTCCATTGAGACTTCTCTGTTCAGCTCTGTACATCTTTTTAATTGAATTACTTGATTTGTTGCTATGTAACTTCTTAAGTTCTTTATATATTCTGGATATTAGCCCTCTGTCAGATATAGGATTGGTGAAGATCCTTTCCCAATCTGTAGGCTGTCCTTTTGTTCTGATGACATTGTCCTTTGCTTTACAGATTCTTTTCATTTTCATGAGGTCCCATTTATTGATTGTTGATCTTAGAGCCTGTGCTGTTGTTGTTCTGTTCAGGAAGTTGTCTCCTATGCCAATGAGTTCAAGGCTCTTCCTTACTTTTTCTTCAACTAGGTTTCATGTGTCTGGTTTTATATTGAGGTCTTTAATCCACTTGGATGTTAATTTTGTGCAGGGTGATAAATAGGGATCTATTTGCATTTTTCTATATGTCCATATGCAGTTAGACCAGCACCATTTTTTGAGGATGCTTTTTTCCACTGTATGATTTTGGATTCTTTGTAAAAAGCCATGTGTTCATAAGTGTGGGAGTCTATTTCTGGGTCTTCTATTTGATTCCATTGATCAACCAGCCAGTCTCTATGCCAGTGCCATACATGTTTTACTACTGTCACTCTATAGCACAGCTTGAGATGAGGGATGGAGATACCTCCAGAAGATCTTTTATTGTAGAGGATTCTTTTAGCTATTCTGTGTTTCTTGTTTGTTTTTTTTTTCATATGAAGTTGTGAAATTTCATTTAAAGTTCTATAAGAATCGTGTTGGTAACTTGATGGGAATTGTATTGTATCTGTAGATAGCTTTTGGTAATATGACCATTTTTACTCTGTTAATCCTACCAAGCCATGAGCATGGGAGATCTATCAATTTTCTGATATCTTCTTCTATTTCTTTCTTGAGAGGCTTCAGAAATCTTTTTTCATATTTAGTCTTTCACTTGCTTGTTTATAGTTACACCAATGCACTTTATATCCTTTGTGGCTATTGTGAAGTTATTTTTTTTTCCTAATTTCTTTCTCAGCCCATTTGTCTTTTGTATACAAGAGGGCTACTGATTTTTTTGAGTTCATCTTATATTCAGCCACTATGCTGAAGGTGTTTATCAGCTGTAGGAGTTCCCTGGTAGAATTTTTGGGGTCACTCATTTATACTATTATATTATCTGCGGATAGTGATACTTTGACTTCTTCCTTCTTAACTGAATTAACTTGGTCTTCTTTAATTGTTTTATTGCTCTAGCAAGCACTTCAAGAACTATGCTGAAAAGATAAGAGTGTGGGCAACCTTGCCTTGTCCTTGATTTCAGTGAACTTGATTTAAGTGTTCAGCCTTTAGTTTGATGTTGTCAATAGGCTTGCTGTATATTGCTTTACTGTGTTTAGGTAAGTGCCTTTTATCTCTCATCTCTCCAGGACTTTAAACATAAATGAATGTTGGATTTTATCTAATGCTTTTTCATCATCTAAGATTATCATGTATTTTTTTTCTATCGGTTTAGAAGGTGAATAACATTGATGGATGTCTGTATATTGAACCACCCCTGCATATCTGGGATGAAGCCTTCTTAGTCATGGTGGATGATATCTTTGATGTGTTCTTGTATTCATTTGTGAGTATTTCATTGAGTATTTTTGTATCAATGTTCATAAGAGAGACTGGCCTGAAATTCTCTTTCTTTATTGGGTCTTTGTAAGGTGTAGTCATCAAGGTGATTGTGGCTTCATAGAATGAGTTTGGTAATATTCCTTCTGTTTCTATTCTGTGGAACAGTTTGAAGAGTATTGGTGTTAACTCTTCTTTGAAGGTATGGTAGAATTCTTTGCTGAAACGATCTGGCTTTAGGTTTTTCTTTTCTTTTCTATTTTGATTGGAGACTTTTGATGAAAGCTTTTCTTTTCTTAGGGTATAGAACTATTTAATTTATTTACCTGGTCTTGATTCATCTTATGTAATTGGAATTGATCAAGAAAATTGTGCATTTCATTTAGATTTTCAAATTTTGTGGCATAAAGGCTTTTGAAGTAATACCTAAAGATTGTTTGGATTTCCTCAGTGTTTGTTGTTATGTCCCCTTTTTCATTTCTGATTTTGTCCATTTGGATAGTGTCTTTTTGCTTTTTATTCAGTGTGACTAAGGGCTTGACTATAATGTTGATTTTCTCAAAGAACCAGCTTATTGGTTTCATTG
The DNA here is from genome assembly GCA_010120015.1 of Rhombomys opimus. Taxonomy (NCBI): domain Eukaryota; kingdom Metazoa; phylum Chordata; class Mammalia; order Rodentia; family Muridae; genus Rhombomys; species Rhombomys opimus. Next base: position 169,981 of record REGO01000053.1, read on the forward strand.
ATTCTTTGGATTGTTTTATTTATTTCTAAGTTATTGATTTCAGACTTGAGTTTGATTATTTCCAACTGTGTACTCCTCTTGGGTGTGTCTGCTTCTTTTCTTGTCTAGGGCTTTATGGTGAACCATTCAAGCAACCATTAGGTTGCTAGAATAGTTCTTCTTGAAGGCACTTAGTGCTATGAACATTTCTCTTAGCACTGCTTTCATTGTGTCCCTTCATTTGTGTATGTTTTGCCTTATTTTCATTGAATTCAAAGAAGACTTAATTTCTTCCTTTCTTCTCTGACCCAGCTGTCATTGATTAGCAAGTGTTTCAGTTTTCATGTGTGTGTTGGCATTTTGCTATTTCTTTGTGGGTTTTGTTTGTTTGTTTGTTTGTTTGTTTGTTTGTTTTTTGAGGACCAGCTTTAGTCCATGGTGGTCAGATAGAATAAAAGGGATTATTTCAATATTCTTGTATCCATTGAGGCTTGCTTTGTGGCCAATGAATATGGTCTGTTTTGGAGAAGGTTCCATGAGGTGTGAAAAGAATGTAAATTTTTTGTGTTTGAGTGAAAGTTTCTGTTTTGTTGACCTATCCTTTGTTGAGAGTGGGGGGTATTGAAGTCTTCCACTATTAATGTTTTGGAATCTATGTGTGGTTTGAGTTTTATAAATGTTTCTTTTACAAATGTGGGTGCCCTTGTTTTGGGGGCGTAGATGTTCAAACTGTGATGTTTTCTTGGTGGAAGTTCCCTTTGATGGGTATGAAGTGACCTTCCTCATCTCTTTTAATTAATTTGGTTGAAAATGTATTTTTTTAGATATCAGGATGGCTATTCCTGCTTGCTTCTTGGGTCCATTTGCTTGGAAAACCATCTTCCAGCCCTTTACTCTCACGCAATGCCTATCTTTGTGTCTTAGATGTGTTTCTTGTATGCAACCAATTGTTGGGTATTGTTAGACATCCATTCTGTTAATCTGTGTATTTATATTAGAGAGTTGAGTCTATTGATGTTGAGAGAGATTAATGACCAGTGGCTGTTAGATCCTTTGATAATGATGTTGATTGTAGTAGTATGTTTGTGTGCTTGGCTAATTTTAGTTTTGTTGTAGTGAGGTTATTTATTTCCTGTGTTTTCCTGAAAATAGTTAGTTTTCTTTGATGGATACATCGATTTCTTCCATTGTATCTTCCACACCTGAGATTCTTTCTTCCATCTTTTGTAGTCTGTTGGTTATGCTTACCTCTATAGTTTCTGTTTTCATCCCTACGTACTTCCTCTCCATGATTTTCTCCATTTGTGTGGGTTTTTTTTTAATTATTTCAATTCTATCTACAGATCTTGAGCCATTTTGTTGATTTCCTTCACCTGTCTTACAGTATTTTCCTGTTTTCTCTTCAATTCCTTCACCTGTTTGTTTGATCATTCTCTGTTTCTTTTATTTCTGTTAGTGAATTAATCATTTCCTTTCTGAAAGCCACAAACTGTTTAGCTGCACTTTACAGTATTTCTTTACAAATGGCCATAATCTGTTTAACTCTATATTCTTCTATTTTTTTACAGATGGTCTTAATCTGTTTGACTTTACCTTCCTCTCTCTCTGTACGCATTTTATTTGTTTCCCCCATTTTCCTCTTCATAAGCATAGGTGTAAGGTCATCTTCTTTAATTTCACTTATGTAAGCATGTCCAGGGCTACTTTCCCCTGGATAACTGGGTTCTGAAGATGCCATATTGCTTTGCCTTTTGTTGGTTGTGTTTTTACCCTGGCCTCTACTCATACAGCTGTCTCAGGTGTTGGCTATTAGTTTCTGGTGCCTGCTGGAATTCTTCCCCTTGGGAGGAAGATGTTTGTTCCTCAGCATTTTGGGTATGGTCAAACAAATTGTGGTTCTCCTCAGGAACTGAAACAGCTCACCTCAGACATTTGGACCTGTGTGGTAACTGTGCTCATTGGTATTCAGGGGGCTGTCCTTTCACCAGTAGAAGTCCTGGAGACAGCTGCACTGCCACTGGGTTTCTTGCTCTGAATTTAGTGAACTGCTGCTACTGCTCTTACATGTTTTTCTGGGTACAGCCTTCTTGAAGAACCAGGGAGCCCTTTGGTTTGTTCAGTTTAGCTAGAGATAACTAGTTACACCTTGGAGCAGTATCTGGGGGCTGATCCTGTGGATCTCAGCCTTCTCTAGGTCTGAGGTTGGAGATCTCTGCCCCAATACTTAAGCAGTAATCAATGGCAGGTGAACAGAGCACTTATGCATGTGGTGGGAGTCTAGAGCCTGGAGCTGTCAGGAACCTAGAAACTTTTCTGGAGCTGGGTGTCCTGATGTTGGATCTGACTTTCCCCCACCATGGGGTTTCCTCCTTACAGGGAGAAACATTCTGTGGTGTTTTGGGGTCCAACGTCAGTCTGGGATGGTGAGTAGAGAACAGAGGCAAAGGCAAGTGGCTCTATGATGGTGACTGTGCTCCTGCAGGAACCCGGAAAATTTTCCTGAGAATTTTTTTTGGGGGGTGGATGAGTATCCTGATGGCTGACCTGTTGTTTCCCTCAACATGGGGTTTCCTCCCAAGAGGGAAACCCAGTCTCTGATACCCTGGATCCCACCTTTCTGTCTGGGTTGGTGAGTTGGGCACATAGGCAGGTCTCTGGGCTGGAGGCTGAGCAACTACTGGACACAGGGACCTTTTCCAAGGATTGTTCTGTGTGATGTTAGGTCATTCCTGATTGCTTTCTTCACTGTGGGGTTTTCTCTTGACTGGAAATCCCAATCTCTGGTGTTGTGATGCCAACAGTTAAGTCTGGGACGTTGATCAGAGCATGTGTGTGTATGGTTCTGGGCTTGTGAGAGATCTCCCGGCAGGACCCGGGAACTCTTCTGGGGTTTAGCTGGGTGACCTGAGAACTGACCCAATTGTTTCCCACACTGTTGGGTTTCCTCTCACCTGGGAAACACAATAGCTGGTGTTTTAGGGCCCAGAGTTCAGTCTGTTGCTCTCTGTGCAGTCACTGCTGTACTGCTCGTCAGACACAATGTCCTCCTGGCCCTGCCATTTTGGATCTATGATTTTCATGAATATTTTCTGTACCTTGGGTCCTGAAATCCTCTTCTTTGTCTATTTCTATTATTTCTAGATTTCGTCTTTTTATGGTGTCCTTAATTTCTTGGATGTTTTGTGTTTGTAACTTTTCTGATTTTACTTTTTTTTTTGAAAGATGTATCAGTTTTTGCAATCGTATCTTCAGTGCCTGAGATTCTCTCTTCCATCTCTTATATTCTGTTGGTGATGCTTACCTTTGTATTAAGCATATTTTCTTCAGCTCAAATGTTTTCTCTGTTTGTGTTTTCTTTATTGATTCTAATTCTGTTTTCATGTCTTGCACCATTTTCTTCATCTGTTTGAATGTGGATTCTGTCTTTCCATGATGGCCTTTGGTTTTTGTTGTTGTTCGTTTCCTCTTTATGTGCCTGTATTTCTGTGGCTATATTGCCTGTATTTCTTTGAGAGCTTTGCTCCTTTCATGTTTATGTGTCTCTAATAACTGGCTAAGCATATATCTAAAACCATTTTCCTGTGTTTCTGATGAATTAAAATATCCGTTGATTTTGAGGGTTGCTGGTTAAGCCATATAGTCCTGATTATTTTTTTATTTGAATTTTTATTTAAGTAACAAAACATTTTGTCTTAGCCATTTCTTTTTTTCTTTTTTTCTATTTTTAATTTTTTTCCTTATCAGTTACATTTTATTAACTCTGTATCCCAACCGTGTCCCCGATCCCTCATTCCCTCCCAGTCCCTCAAAATATTCCAAGACAAAACCAAATTTAAACAGTATCTACATAGTAACCCAGCTCTACAGAAGTTACTAGAAGGGAAACTCCAAACCAAAGAAAACAACCACATCCAAGGAAACAGAGGAAATAGATAACTACACAACAAAAAAACCAAAAGAATACAAGCAATGAAACTCAGCGACACCAGCAACCCCACATCTAAAGTAAGAAACAATTGTTGGTCACTAGTTTCTATCAACATCAGCGGACTCAACTCCCCAATAAAAAGATACAGACTAACAGAATGGTTACGGAAACAGGATCCAACATTCTGATGCATCCAAGAAACACACCTACCTCAGAGTAAAGGGCTGGAAAATGTTTTTCAAGCAAATGGTTCCAGAAAACAAGGGGGAGTAGCCATCCTAATATCTAATAAAATAGACTTTCAACCCAAGTTAATAAAAAAAGATAAGGAGGGCCACTATATTCTCATCAAAGGAAAAATCCACCAAGAGGACATCACAATTTTGAATATCTATGCCCCAAATACAAGAGCACCTACATTCGTAAATGAAACAATATTAAAGCTTAAAGCACACATTGATCCTAATACCCGAAGAGTGGGAGACTTCAACACTCCACTCTCACCAAGGGACAGATCAACTAGACAGAAAATAAATAGGGAAATAAAAACACTTACAGAGACCCAGTCCTGATTTTTATTGGATGTGTTTTCACTCTTGCCTTTAGCCATTTGATGGTCTGTAGCCTTTGCTGTTTGTTCTTGGAGCCTTTACTGCAGACTGGTTTCATCTGTCTCTGGAGTCTGAAGAGAGAGATCCACAGTTTGAGAATGGGTGTTGGTGTTTCAGCTGCTGCTAAAGGAGGAAGGTCACAGGTGCATGTGTGCAAGCATGGAAGTGTACATTGACATTGCCTGCCTGGAAGGGTGAAGTGTAAGGGTGGTGAGTAAGCACAAGGTGGGGTGATGTCACTCTTTCGAGGGCAAGTTTTGTAGATGTAGTGCTTTTGCATAGGTATCCTGATTGGCTCAGTAGCCCACAGGCCTGTAGCAGTCTCGTGCTCCAAGTATTCAGATCTTTCTGGGTTGTACCACCTTGGCTCCAGAAATTGTTTCCAGGAACTGTTTGCCTGGACTCCACTAGAAGACCAACAGAAGAGGGGCTTCAATGTTGAGAACGCTGTTCCAAAGATCCATATGTCGCCCACAGTGGAAGTGTGGGTGGGAGGGTTCCAATGTCTGGTGGCTAGGGTAGAGGGACCCCGGATCTGGGGCTCTGTATGCACTCTCTCACAGAAGCACTCACTTGCAAAAGTATGTGGAAAGCGCAGAGGGCCCACAGTTTTCTACTCCCAGATTTGAGTCTCCTGTTTGGCCTTCAGAGCCCCTTACCTGGGATTATGCAGTCCTCTATCAGAGCAAGCAAAGGTGCAGCCGAAGGTGCAGAGGGACTGTAGTTCCCCACTCTCAGATCCCAGAGACATCCACCAGGGGGCCTGGATCCAATATATTCCAGTTCACAAGTTGTCCCCTCCTGAGCAGGAAGCCTGAAAGTCAATGTTCTGGTTTCAGCAGCCCATTCACTCACCAGTTTTGGAGTTTTGGATCTTCCGTCCTTCAGGAATGGTGCACAAAGTCTCTGCCATCTTGGGGTCTCTGCCATCTTGGGGTCTCCTTGATGTTTACCTTTTATACAACTAGAAAATTTCCTGCTAAATGAGTTTCTAAAGCATGTTTTTATTTTCTGAATGCAGTGATCCTGGTTCTAGACTTTCTATTTTAATACTAAGTTTTATTAATTTAAGTTTTTATTTTTTCTCGTTTTCCTTTTTTCCTGAGTTGGCCACAGGCTTGTCAATACTGCTCATCTTTTCAAAGACCAACTCTTGTTTAAGCGACATTTTATGCTTTATTCCTATTTTATTAAGTTCATCTTTGGTTTTCATTATTTAATTTCATCTACTATTTTTGAATTTACTTTGTTCTTTTTCATGAAGGTATTTGGTTACAATATTAACATATATTGGATGTTAATATTTATATTATATTTACATTTACACATAAATTTAATATCTTTACAGATGACCTGACTATTGGTAAAGGTGAGCTACAGAAGTTACTTAGTGGCAATGTATTGAAACTAAACTGTAGATTATGTCTATGAATATTTCATTCATGAAATTGAGTGTGTGGCATGTATTACATATGTCTAGAAATGTAATATCCTCTTGCAGTATGATTCATTTGATGAGTACTATTATTTTTTCTTCCTATTTTGTCACATATGGAAATAATTATGGCTATTTTAAAAGTTGCATTTGCTTGGATTATCTTTTCCTTTCTTTTACACTAATCTTGTATCTACCATTAATGATTAATTGAGTTTTTTTGGAGCCAGTAAAAAGACATATCCTGTTTTCTAATCTAATTTGCTACTCTACGTCATTTATTGGGAAAATGAAACCATTATATTCAGAGGATTATAAATGTACATTAATTGCTTTTACTTTGTTTTATGGTTTTTCTTAGACTTCTTTTGATTATCTGTGCCAACTCATTTGTTTCCTGTGCTCTTGGATAACCTCCTATGTCCTCAAGTGTGTTCATCATTCTAATCTGACTGAAGTAGATCTGGCTTAGTGGGAACAAATCCTTTTAATCTGTTTTGATTGTACAAGCTATTTGGTTTTAATATGTAGTTTTCCTGGATATAATAATATGTATTAACAGTTGTTACTGTTTAGGACTTGGAATATATCTCTCCATGTCTTTTAGACTTTAAAAAGTTTTGTCAAATAATCAGGTGTTATAATGGTTTTCTTGCTTTATAAGTGACTTGGGCTTTCTCAGTTACATCTTTCAGTAGCCTTTGTTTTTCTCTACTTTTGATATTTTAACTTAAATATGTTGCTGCAACCTCTGTGGCTTGGGTCCTGGAACCCTATCTAGGCATGTATGGTAACAAGGAAAGAACAAACAGAGACATACAGTTCTGGGATCAGGTGGAATTTTCTATCACTAGCACATACAACCTCAGTGTATTTATTAGGTACAACATAGGGGAAGCTTAGGTGGGCTAAGGAGAAATTCTTAGTGTATAATAATCACCCAAGAGAAAGAAGTTGCAGGTCTTAAATATTTGTACACACTAACCAATCATCTGTAAAGACTCATAGTTGAACTCCTCAGGGAACCTTTGCCACCTTTCTTGAGCCTGGTCCATATGGGTAATGGCTTTGCCAGTTTACCATGGACCAATTAGTCTTGGAGTCTTATAAAGGACATGTTCACATCAAATACACATTCACTCAAGACCCCATTCCCATAGGGCTTCTTCTGCTCCCAACAATATGTCATGGTTAGTTTCTCTTTTTGTTCTATTTTATGTTCTGTGTCCTTCTTATACTTGGATGAACACCTCTTTGTTGTGTTTAGAAGTTTTTCTTCATGATTTTAATAAAAATATATTCTATGGCATTTTATGATTTTCTTCTCATTTATCTTCACCATGATCTGAATGTTGGAGCATTTCCTGAAGTCTCGCAACTCTCTCATGTGCTATTCATAATTTAATTCATGAGTGGCCACTTCTGAGTTATCTAACTTCTCTACCTTGTGTTTATTCTCTTAATAATCTGTTCACTATATGATCTACTCCATTTATAAATATTTCCACTGGAGTTTTCATTTATCTTAATTAGATTTTATATTTCATCTTTGGGTTTACTTGAGCAATTATCTTTCTTTTTGTCTTTTATTTACTATTTATTTATTTTTATTTTAGGTTATTTACCTTACATTTTAAGGTTGCCTCTGTCTCCTCTCTTCTCAGTCCCTCTCCTCCCCTTCTTTCCTCTTTCCCTCACCCTTTTTTCCCACAAATAGGGAGCCCTCCCCCTATATTAACCCTTCCCAGCACATCAAGTCGCAGTGGGACTGAGTATAACCTCATCCACTGAGGCCAGGCAAGGTAGCTCTGACAGGGGGAAGTGATTCAAAAGCAGGCAATAGAGTCCATGTTAGAAACAGCACTCCCTTACTTGCAAGGCACCCATATTAAGACAAAACTGTCTATTGGCCACATATGCACAGGAGGCTGAGGTCCAGACCATGCATGCTCCTTAGTTGATATCTCAATCTATGTGACTCCCTATGGGACTGGGTAGGTTGTCTCTGTTGGTCTTCTTCTAAGATTTCTGTGCCCTCTGGACCCTTCCATCTTTTCCCCAGCATTCCCCCAGGACCTCCTGAGCTCCACCCCATGCTTGGCTGTAAGTCCCAAACTCTGTCTTGATCGTCTGCTACCTGGAGCCTCCCAGAGGACAGTCAAGTTAGGCTCCTGTCTACAAGCATAGCAGAGCATCATTAATAGGATCAGCTCTCTACCGTGGGCTGAGTCTCAGGTTGAGCCTATTATTGGTAGAATATTCCCTTATCTTTGTTCCCTATTTACCCTTGCATTTCTTATAGGCAGGGTAATTTTTGGATCAAACATTTTGTTGGCGGGTTGTTGTTCCCTCCTTCCACTAGTCCTGCCTGGCTAGGAGGTGGTCACTTCAGTCTTCATGTACACACACACACAGACGCACACACACACACACACACACACACTTTTAGGAGTCTCAGTCAGTGTTATACCCATAACTTCCCTGAAGTCTACCCTGTCACACGCCTCCAGCTTGGCAAAGAGATATGCCTGCTCAGTTTCCCTTCTTGTTCCCAGCCCTTTCACCACCACCCCCATTCTCCCTACATCTAATCTCTCCCCATTCCATCTACTGCACAGTCCCCTCTCTTAATCCACTTCTGCTGTCTATTCTATTTTCCCTACTGAGTGAGATTCCCAGCCTCTCCCTTGGGACCTCATTGTTACTTAGCCTCTTTGGGTTTGTGAATTATAGTATGGTTTGTGAATTGTAGTATTAGACCTGTACTATAGGTCTAATATCCACTTAGAAGTGAGTACATACAATGTGAGTCTGGGTTACCTCACTCAGGATCATCTTTTCTAATTCAATCCATTTGCCTGCAAATTTCATGATTTCTTTGTTTTTTTTAATTGCTGAGTAGTATTCCATTGTGTTAATGTACCACAGCTTCTGTATCTATTCTTTGGTTGAGTGACACCTAGGTAGTTTCCAGTTTCTGGCAATTATGAATAAAGCCACTATGAACATAGTTAAGCAAATTTCCTTGTTGTATGGTGGAGCATCTGTTGGGTACATGCCCAGAAGTGGTACAGCTGGGTCTTGAGGTAAAACTATTCCCAATTTTCTGAGAAAGCACTCCCACCAATAATGGAGGAGTATTCCCCTTTCTTCACATCCTAGCCAGCATGTGCTGTCACTTGAATTTTTGATCTTAGCTATTCTTACTGTTGTAAGATGGAATCTTAGAGTCATTTTGATGTGCATTTCTTTGATGGCTAAGGACATTGAGCATTTCTTTAAGTACCTCTCAGTCATTTGAGATTCCTCTGTTGTGAATTTTTGGTTTAATCACCACCATATTCTTTTAATTGGATTGTTTGAGTTGTTGTTTTTTTATATTTAAGTCCTTTTTATACTTTAATTATCAGCCTTCTGTCTGATGTAGGGTTGGTGAAGATATTTTTCCCAATTTCTTGGCTGCCATTTTGTTCTATTGACAGTGTCCTTTGACTTACAGAAGCTTCTCAGTTTCATAAGATCCCATTTACTAATTGTTTACAGGGCAGTATATTGGTGTTCTGCCCAGGAAGTTGTCTCCTATGCCAATGAGTTCCAAAGTTTCTTCACTTTGTCTTGTAATAGATTAGAGTCACTGCTTTTATGTCAAGGTCTTTGATCCACTTGGACTTGAGTTTTATGTAGGGTGATAAATACGGGTCTATTTTCATTTTTCTGCATGCAGAAATCCAGATAGGGCAACACCATTTGTTGAAGATGCTTTCATTTTTCCATTGTATGGTTTTGGCTTCTTTGTCAAAAATCAAGTATTTACAAGAGTGTGGGTTTCTTTCTGGGTCTTCAATTTGGTTCCATTGATCAATCTGTCTGTTTCTATGCTAATGCCATGCAGTTTTTTTATTATTATTGCTCTGTAGTATTGCTTGAAATCAGGGATGATGACATTGCCGGAAGTTCATTTATTGTACAGAATTTTGGCTATTCTGGGTCTTTCATTTTACCATATGAAGAAAATGGTTGCTCTTTTCATGTCTGTAAAGAATTATGTTAAAATATTGATGGGAATTGTATTGAATCTGTAAAAGGCTTTTGACAAGATGGTCGTTTTTACTTTGTTAATCCTCCCAACCCATGAGCGTGGGAGAACTTTCTGTCTTCTAAAATATTCTTCAATTTCTGTCTTCAAAGACTTGAAGTTCTTGTCATACAGAGCTTTCACTATCCTTGTTAGAGCTACAAGATATTTTATATTATTTGTTGCTATTGTGAAGGGTGTTATTTTTTTATTTCTTTCTCATCCATTTTGTCAGTTGTATATAGAAGGGCTACAGACATTTTTGAGTTGATTTTTTTTTATCCAGACACTTTGCTAAAGGTGTTTATCAGCCATAGGAGTTCTTTGGTAGAATCTTGTGGTTCACTTATGTATATTATCATATCATTTGCGAATAGCAATATTTGGACTTCTCTTCCAATTTGTATCCCCTGATCTCCCTTACTTGTCTTATTTCTCTAGCTAGAACTCCCAGTACTGTATTAAAGAGATATGGTGAGAGTGGGCAGCTTTGTCTTGTTCCTGATTTTAGCAGGAATGCTGTAAATTTTTCTGCATTTAACTTGATATTTGCTATTGGCTTGCTGTATATTGCCTTTATTGTGTTTAAGTGTATGCCTTATATCCCTGATATCTCCAAGACTTCAAAGATAAAGGGGTGTTGGATTTTGTCAAAAGTCTTTTCAGCATCTAATAAGATAATTTTTTCTTTCAGTTTGTTTACATGGTGGCTTACATTGATGGATTTTCATATGTTGAACCATTCCTGCATTCCTAGGATGAAGCCTACTTGAGCATGGCAGATGATATTTTTATGTGTTCCTGGATTTGGTTTGCAAGTACTGTATTGAATATTTTTACATCAACGTTCATAAGGGAGACTGGTCTGAAATACTCTTTCTTTGTTGGGTCTTTAAGTGGTTTAGGTTTCAGGGTGATGTGACCTCGTAGAATGAGTTTGGCAATATTCTTTCTGCTTGTATTATATGGAATAGTTTGAGGAGTATTGGTCTTAGAACATTTGTACTTTGAACATTTGTAAGAAATCTCTGCTAAAACCATCTAGTTGGGGCTTTTTGTTTGTTTGTTTGAGAGGCTTTTGATGACTGCTTCTATTTTCTTAAAAGTTACATGTTTATTTAAATTGTTAATGTGATCTTGATTTGACTTTGGCAATTGATATCTATCAAGAAAATCACATAGGTTTTTAAAATATGATCTAATGATTCTTTGGATTTCTACAGTGTCTGTTGTTTTATGGCCATTTTTTCTGATTTTATTAATTTGGATACTCTCCCTTTCTCTTACAGTTAGTTTGACTAAGAGTTTGTCTATCTTATGGATTTCCTCAAAAAAAAAAAAGCCAGCTCTTGGTTTTGTTGATTCTCTGCATTGTCTTGATTTTTAGGTTATTAATTTCAGGTATGAATTTGATTATTTCCTGCTGATGAAAACTCTTGGATGTGTTTGCTTCCTTTTTTTTTCTAGAGCTCTCAGGTGAGCTGTTAATTTCTAGTATGAGCTATCTCAACTTTGTTTATAAAAGCACTTAGTGTGATGAACGTTCCTCTTAGCACTGCTTTCATTGTATTGCATAAGTTTTGGTAAGTTGTGTCTTCATTTTCATTGAATTCTAGGATGTTTCTAATTTCTTTACTTCTTCCCTGACTCAGTGCTCATTAAGCAGAGAGTTGTTCAGTTTCCGTGAGTTTGTAGACATTCTATTGTTTCTGTGGTTGTTGAAGTCTAACTTTAATCCATGGTGGTCTGATAAGATACAGGGTGTTATTTCAATTTTCTTGTATTTGTTGAGGCTTGCTTTTTGTCCAAGTATGTGGTAAATTTTAGAGGAGGTTCCATGAGGTGCTGTGAAGAAGGTATATTCTTTTGTGTTTGGATAGAATGTTCTGTAGATATCTGTTAAGACCAATTGACTCATAATCTGAGTTTCATTATTTCATTGTTTAGTGTCTGTCTCAATGATCTGTCCATTAGTGAGAGAGATGTGTTGAAGTCTCCTACTATTACTGTGTGAGGTCTGATGTGTGATTTAAGCTTTAGTAATGTTTCTTTACCAAATGTGGGTGCCCTGCATTTGGAGCATATATGGGCATTTGAGGCATTGTCTTGGTCAATTTTCTCTTTGATGAGTAAGAAGTGCTGTTTCCATTTCCTTTGATTAATTTCAGTTAAAAGTAATTTTCTTAGATATTAGAATAGCTACTCCAGCTTGTTCCTTGTGTCTGTTTGCTTGGAAAATCTTTTACTAGTCCTTTATTCTGAGATAATGTCAATTATGATTGCTGAGGTGTGATTCTTGTATGCAACAGAATACCAGGATATAAAGCAATGAGGGGAGAAAGAGTGTGTTTCTATTCACAGTTCCAGATTACAGTCCACTATTGCAAAGAAATCACAACAAAGCAAGCTTTAGGCATCTGGTCTCATCGCACACATAGCCAAGAATAAAGAGAAAGGAATACACGGATGATCATTTGCTGGCATGCTTGCTTGCACTCAGCTTTATTTCAAGCTTACACATTTGAGGACAGTCTGCCTAAGCTATGGTTTCACCCACATGGAACCACATGCTATTTCCACATCAATTAATTAAGAACATAGCTCAGGTCCTCCCAGTTTAGGTAAACTCCATATTGAGACTCTCTTCTCATGTGATTCTATGTTGTGTCAAGTTGTCAACTAAAGGTTGTCATCACATCGTTATCATAAAATTGGTTTAAATAAATATGTAGCCTCAGAAAATAACTTTTGTGACCTGCACAGTAACAGAGAATAGGCACTCTGAGCCTATAGAGATATAGCCATATGGTAAGAAGACAGTCATGAGGCTGTACCAGGGGGTTTGCGTTTTACTTCCCCATCTGCATGTGCCATTGTGGAGATGGTTGCTGAACCACAGAGCACAGTAATACACAGCCTCATCCTCACCCTGTGATTGTGAGGGCAGCTTTGTCTCCAATCAGGGAGCCTGAGAATCAGGCAGGAACACCTGGGACTCTGTTGTTAGTGTCACCTATCAGACCTTTATGTACCTGGTAAGGTTTTTCTTGGACCCACTTAGCATAGTTATTGGTAGTAACAGCCCCAGTACTTGAGCCACAGGTGAGTGTGACTGTCTCTAAAGGAGATGTGGTTAGGGAAGATTCCTGAGTCACAACAGCCTGGGACATGGCTCCTGTAAACAGGTGAGAAATCCAGTGGTCAGTAACAAAGCAGAGACAAGCTGTGCACTGTTGTATCCCCACAGCAGCCCAGAAAGCCCTCCTGACCTGTGCAGTGAGCCAGGAGTACGAGCAGAAGAGAAGTCAAGGCCATGACTCACAGCCCAGGTCTGTTCTTTTCACGAATGCTTAGGGCCAGGCAGTGTCACAGGATCACTATAACTCCTATCCAGGGCAGTGATGGGGCTGTTAATGCAAATGACCCTCACTTCCAGTCTGATTATAGCTTGCAGGTGAAAGCCACTGAGTTGACACAAACTACTGATCACATCTTAATAAGAACAAAGGTCAGGAACATGATTCTTGCGCAGCCCTTGACTTGCTAGAGCCATACACATCTGCTGAGCAGCGTCCTACAAGAAGAGCAGCAATGAAAACCACGCTCCACCAAATGTTTTGCTACTCTCAGTGATGAGAAATGCAACATGCAGGCCAGTGTAAAGGAATGAATGAGAAGAAAGGAGCAAAGTAATTAAATGAGCTCACAGTGAGTAGGTTAACGAGAGGAAACTGACTTGCACTTTGTCTCTTCATCACACTTGTCACTTCATAAAAGAATATGAATATTTATAGTGTAATGAATCTAAATCTGCAATATTAAATCATCCTGAAGTGTCATTACACAAGCACTTGGATAAAGTGGACAGAAAAGAGCAAAAGGTGGCATGGTGATAAAGCCAGTGTGTCTATGATGCACTGCTGGATGGAGCAAACATTTTAAAGTGGTCCATTTTATATACAGAACAACATTTTCAAGCAGCTTGTCATTCTTCAGTCTCTGCATGGATTAACACATGGAAATAGTAAAACATGGTGGAAATATTCATCGTTCAGATAACACAAATGTTTGTAGAATAACTAAGTAATCATATAATCATAGTATAACTACATAAAGATGTCTTGCACAGACTAGAAAGTATCAAGCACAAATACAAACATAGGACCTGGCTTAAAAATCACATTTGAATATTTCATCGTGTATGTGCATATTTTTGTAAAGATAAAAATGCAGTTTCAAGCAATAATGTAGATATATAACTAGATCCAAGCTTTGTAGGATGAATGAATGTACAGTGGAAGATGAAGGGTAGAGTTAAATGTTTTACTTTGTTTAATTATACATTTGTATCTACATCTATACACACATGTATGTGTATCTGTATGCCAGAATACACTAAATTGTTTTTTGTTATATAGATTACATGTGTGTGCACTTGCAAAATGTTGTCTTTAATGTAGATGTATATTTTATGAAGATTCCTGATCAATACACTGATTTTACATATATATATATAATAATACAATTTGAAAATGTTATTGACACCAAACCTGTATGAGAAGTTCATCAGAAACGATTATTAATAGAAATATTATAATCAAAACAAAATTGTGATCCATATTTCTTGCTTTTTTTGTTTCCATGTGATGTATGAACATCACTATGTAATGTCAATATTTGGAGTTGGTACTGGACACTTCAGCAGGAAAGCACTGATTGGAAGCCCAGGGAAAGAGATAAGGGGCTCTTCCCATGGAAACCAGAGCACCATTATCGTGCAGTAATGAAAATACATGGAATAGAAAATCAGAGAAATTAAAAAAAATGTCTACTGTGCCTATCAACAAGAGAATACTGGCTCTGGGCAAACCATGGAGATGACAGCGATTCCAGAATTCAGAGATTAGAGAGTCAGAGTTTATCTGGGTGTGAACAAACAGGTGCATGGAACCCTGATTCCAGCCTTCACAGATTGGGGAAACTCTGTGTCATTCTAACTCTTGATATTTAATGCAAGAATAATTCTATCACTTTGGGGATGAGTCAATCCAGAAGTTTCTATGACAGGAATTACATGAGAGCAGTGTTAGAGAGAGCTGAGAGTGGCTGTCTGCTAAGTGCCTGTATCTCCAGAAGATACATTGTGAGAGCAGCTAGTCCTCACAGCTTAGCAGAGGGAACCTGCAAACAGAATGAGAATAAATGCAATAAGACCAGAGTAGATGTTCCCATGAATTGCTTGCTCAGGTGGGCAATGTCAGTAGGAAGTGAGATGCACATGTCTGCCTGTGACTTGAGGGAAGAGCAGGAGGAAGGGCAAACCCAGACCCCAGCATGAGGGACACTGATCCTGACAGTGCTGTGGGGCGGCCCTGCCTCAGGTCTCATTGTATCCAAAACTCATGCCAGATCCAGAACCTTTCCTCCAAAGGTGTGTCCATCCATTTCTTTTCCTCTGCTCCTCCCTCAGCCACAGTGCTGATGCTCATTTTACACACACCTAACAGGGTGGAGTTTGAGCTATGCTATAAGGACCCCTCAGGAAGCAGTGACTGCTGAGCAGAGTGAAGGTCTGCGTAAGAGAGTCTTAGGGGCTAGAGAAGACGCAGCTACTGATTTCTAATCATTGAGCAAATGGTGTCTCTTCTATGCCAACGGTCCTTTGAATAAATCATCCTTAGTGATTTACTAAAATCACAGAGTGACTGACAGTGCCACCTGCTGGTTACAAGGCACACAGTCACTTTGGCCCAAGAGGCTATGTTCATTTTGCATGCAGCTCACCAAATCTTTGCCTCTCTGCTGAAACATGCACAGTTTAATTTCTAAGTTGTGTGATTCTGATATGCAGTGTATAATTACATAACTTCTCACACCGAGATTGCACTTCTATGTTGATCCCTTTCTGCTGTGAATTATGTAAACATGAGCTGTAAATGGCTTCCCACCATCTGGTCCTCAGCCCTCAGAGCAGTTACACTGTGAGAGGAAGATCCGAGGAGGCCCTATGCTCTGTGCTGTGGATTTTCCCCTGGGAGGAAGCAGCTGTGGTAACACTGTTACAGGTCAGTTAGCAACTTTATAAGGTCCAGTGAATTTGAACACGTGAGGTTGCTGAAGTCTTCTGAGAAAGGTCACAGCTTTCTCTGCTGGCTTCATTAATCTCAGGATTTGAGGTTTCATTCATTGAACCACTGTTAACTTATTTTTATCACACAGCCCTATATTTACTTCCCAGGGTGACTCACAAATACCACTTTCCCTTCTTTAATTATTTTTGTTTATATGTATTATTCTCAGTTTTGGGAAATTGCTTACAATTTTTTAATAGATTGACTTCAATGTTCTGTGGACTTAACCTTATCTAAGTGTTTTGAAGGGATACAAATAACGTTTTAATTGGTGAATATGAAAAAGTAATATATTTTGAATTTGTATTCAAATTCAAATAGCTGTAGCCCTATCCATACTCCCCTCACAGCCTCACCCTCTCTCTTTTGCCCCTCTCCCATCCACCCAGCTAGCTGCATCAGAACTGAGCTTGTCCTCTTCCCCTTCCTGTCAAGGCTGTCTTGCCAGGGAAAAGTGAATAGAAAAGCTGGCAAGTGAGTCCCTGTCCAAGGCAGTCATACTTTCCTTACCAGGGGACCCACATGAGGCCTAAGCTACCCAGTTGCTGCATCTTTGTAGGGGGCCTAGGTCCAGTTCCTGAATGGTCCTTAGCTATGATTCAGTCTCAGCAAGCCCCTCTGGGCTCTGGTTGGTTCACTCTTTTGGTCTTCTTGTGGCACTCCTGCCACTTCCAGGTCCTTTTCACTTTCCTCTTTTCTCCCACTTTTTCCCAAGACTCCCTAGGCACTAGCCAATGATTGGCTGTGTGTCTCAGCATCTGTTTTGACCTGTTGCTGGGTAACACCTCTCAGAGAACAACTCTTACAAGCTGCTGTCTGCAAGCTTAGCAGAGTATCATTCATAGTGTCAAGGTTTGGCACTCTCTGATAGCATGGGTCTTTGGTTGTGCCAGGCATTAGTTGGGGATTCCCTCAGTCTCTGTTCTATCTGTTCTGTCTTTATTCTTGCACATCTTGTAGACAGGGTAAACTTCGGGTCGAGATTTGGTGGGTAGGTTGGAGTTCCCCTCCCTTTACTAGAAGACTAGTCTCAATTAGAGGGTTTCTCTTCAGTTTCTATCATTTCTGCTACTAGGAGTCTCTGCTTGAGTCCCTCTCATATCCTCCCAAGACATTAACCTTGACTTAGCTTGTCACAGAGACACTACCACCTCAGTGTCTCTTTTCTCTACAGGCCTTCTTTCCTCTCACCCTTGCTCCTCCTCTCAAGTTCGATCTCCACCCTCTTAATTCCCTCTCCCACTTTGTTCCCTCTTTTCAGCCATTACCTCTGTCTGTTCTATGCCTCTTCCGGGTGAGATTTATGCATCCTCTCTCGAATCGTCCTTGGTATTTAACTTCTTTGGGTCTGTGCCTCGAAGTATGCTTATCCTGTACTATATAGCTAAGATCCACTTATAAGTGATTACATACCATGTATGTCTTTCTGGGTCACTCAGAATGATATTTTCTGGTTCCATCCATTTGCCTGCGAATTTCATGATTTCTTTGCTTTTAATAGCTGAGTAGTATTTCACTGTGTAAATGTGCCACAATTTCTTTATCCATTCTTCTTGTAACAGACATCTAGGTCATTCCAGATTCTGACTACTGTGAATAAGCTGCTATGAGCATAGCTGAGCAAGTCTCCTTGTTGTATGGTGAAGCAACTTCTGGGTATATACCCAGGAGAAGTATAGGTGGGTTTTGAGGTGAAGTTATTCCTAATTTTCTGAGAAAGCACCATTTTTTTTTGTTTTTGTTTTGTATTTGGTAAAGCTGTTTTTAGTATTTTAAAATATTGATTTTTTCCTACCATATTCTATACATTCAAATTCTTTTTTTCAATTATTTTTTTATTTGTTACAATTTATTTACTCTGTATCCTACCTGTAGCCCCTTCCCTCCTTTCTTCCCAATACAGCCCTCCTTCCCTTTTACTCCCATGCCATCCCCCAATCCACTGATAGAGGAGGTCCTTACCCCCTTCCAGATGACCCTAGTCTATCAGGTCTCATCTGGACTGGCTGCATTGTCTTCCTCTGTACTAAGACTGACCTCCCCCACCCAAGCAAGAGGTGATCAAAGAGCCAGCCACTGAGTTCATGTCAGAGGCATTCCATGTTCCCCTTACTATGGCTCTCACTTGGAGGCTGAGCTTCCATGGGCTACATCTGTTCAGGGCTTCTAGGTCTTCTTCATTCATGATCCTTGGTTGGAGTATCAGTCTCAGAAAAGACCCCAGGGCCCAGATTGTTCAGTTCTGTTGCTTGCCTAGTGGAGCTCGTGTCCTTTCCATGTCTTTCTATCTCTTCTTTCTTTCATAAGATTCCATGCACTCTGTCCAAAGTTTAGCTATGTGTCTCAGCATATGCTTTGAAAATTTGCTAGGTAGAGTCTTTCAGAGGCCTTCTGTGGTAGGCTCCTGTCTTGATCCCTGTTTTCTCCCTCTTCAGATGTCTATCCATTTTGCTTTTCTGAATGAGGACTGAGCATCTTGCCCAGGCTCTTCCTTCTTATTTAGCTTCTTTAGGTGTACAGATTTCAGTACGGTTATCCTGTATTATATATCTAACATTCACTTATAAGTGAGTATATACCATGTGGGTCTTTTTGCTTTTGGGATAACTCACTCAGGATTATCTTTTCTAGTTTTCACAATTTGCCTACAAATTTCATGATTTCCTTGTTTTTAATTGCTGAGTAGTATTCCATTGTGTAAATATACCAAAATTTTTGATCCATTCCTCAGTTGATGGACATCTGGGTTGTTTCCAGATTCTGGCTATTACAATTAAAGATGCTACAAATGTGGTTGAGCAAATGTCCTTGTTGTGTACTTGAGCATCTTTTGACTATATGTCAAGGAGTCCTATAGCTGGATCATGAGGTATCACTCTTCCTAATTTTCTGAGAAAGTGCCTGGTTGATTTTCCCAATGGTTGTACAAATTTTAATTTCTGCCAGCATGTGTTTTCATTTGAGTTTTTTATCTTAGCCATTCTAATGGGTGTAAGGTGAAATCTGAGGGTTATTTTGATTAGCATTTCCCTGATGAGTAAGGATGTTGAGCATTTCTTTAAGTGTTTCTCTGCCATTCGATATTCCTCTAGAAAATTCTCTGTTTAGCTCTGTACTCCATTTTTTTTAATTGTATTACTTGATTTCTGGCATTAATGCAAAAATACTCACCCAAATACAAGTCAAATCCAACAGCACATCAAAGATATCATCCACTATGACCAAGTAGGCTTCATCTCACATATGCAGGGTGGTTCAATATACAGTAATTCATCAATGTAATCACCAAATAAACAATCTGAAGGAAAACTACCACATGATCATCTCCTAAGATGCTGAAAAAACATTTGATGAAATCCAACATTTGTTTATATTTTATACCCTGGAGAGATCAGGGATAAAATGTACATACCTAAACATAATAAAGACAATATATAGCAAGCCTATAGCCAAGATCAAACTAAAAAGAGAGAAACTTAAATCAATCCCACTGAAGTCAGGGACAAGGCAAGGCTGCCCATTCTCTTCATATCTCTTCAACACAGTTTCTTAATTCCTTGCTATAGAAATAATACAATTAAAGGAGATCAAGGGGATTAAAATAGGAAAAGAAGAAGCCAAAGTAGCACTCTTAGAAGATAATATGATAATATACACTAGTGACTCCAAAAATTCTACCAGGAAACTCCTATAGTTGATAAACACCTTCAGCAAAATGGCTTGATACAAAATTAACTCAAAAAAAAGTAGTAAAACTGTACACAAAAGAAAAATGTGCTGAGAAAGAAATTAGGGAAAGAACACCTTTCACAATAGCCACAAAGAACATGAAGTACCTTGGTGTAACTCTAACCAAGCAAGTCAAAGATTTGTATGAAAAAAAAAATCAAGTCTCTGAAGAAAGAAATTGAAGAAGGTATCAGAAGATAGGAAGATATGCCATGCTCATGGCTTGGCAGGATTAACATAGTAAAAATGGCCATCTTACCAAAAGCAGTCTACAGATTCAATGCAACTCCAATCAAATTACCAACACAATTCTTTACAGACCCTGAAAGAAAAATTCTCAACTTAATATGGAATAACAGGAAACCCAAATAGCTAAAACAATCTTGTACAACAGGTCATCTGGAGGTATCTCCATCCCTGATCTCAAGCTGTACTATAGAGCAACAGTAATAAAAACTGCATGGTACTGGCATAGAAACAGAATAGTGGATCAGTGGAATAGACTAGAAAGGCCCTGAAATAAACCCACAAACCTATGGACACCTGAATTTTGACAAAGATGCCAAAACCATACAATGAAAAAAAGATAGCATTTTCAACAAATGATGCTGGTCTAACTGGATATCTACATGTAGAAAAATGTAAATATATCCATACTTATCACCCTGAACAAATCTAAAGTCCAAGTGGATCAAAGACCTCAACATAAAACCAGACATGCTAAATCAGTTAGAAGAAAAAGTGGGGAAGAGCCTGGAACTCATTGGCACAGGAGACAACTTCCTGAACAGAATAACAACAGCACAGGCTCTAAGATCAACAATCAGTAAATGGGAGCTCATGAAACTGAAAAGTTTCTGTAAAGAAAAGGACACTGTCATCAGAACAAAATGACTGGGAAAAGATCTTCATCAATCCTATATCTGACAGAGGGCTAATATCCAGAATATATAAAGAAATAAAGAAGTTAAACAGCAACAAATCAAGTAATCCAGTTAAAAAACAGAAAACTATATTTCTTAAACACCTGTTTCCTTCTGGTCTCAGAAGGAAATAGCAGTTGTAAAGATCAGCTAGGAAACTCCGATGTGTTCTTTGTAATCTTAAATCTGTGGGTATATAGTGGGTCTGAGCATGATATACTAACTAGAACCTCTCAGACCTGAATTGGCTTATTTGACTTAGGTGTTCATGGGGTCCATCAAGTTCCACTGGATCAGTCATCAATCTGAATGAAAATGATGAATGATTTGTGCCACTTCTCTCAGCATTCCTATGTTGCCTGTAGTGCTTTCTATATATAGCTAAGAGATCCAGGATTCATCACTTCATCCATCAAACCAAGTCACATTACCTTGTCTAGTGCTGCTGATCTTCTACATCTCATGTTTAGAATGTAACATTGCTGAAATTTTATTTTTGTAGCTTGTGATATACTTAAGACACACAATCTTACAGCAAACTTCCTATTCTGACTCGTACAATCATTTTACCCTCTGGTTTTCAATGTTTCCTGAGTCTCAGGTAAGGGAGATTTATTGTAGATGGATCCTTTCAAACAGGGCTCCAGCTCCGCCTTTAGACTGCTTGTGGTTTTTTGCAAAGGTCTTCATCTATTCCAGAGACAATTTTCCTAGATGAATGATGAAGACTTTAATTATCTGTTGGTATAAAGACAAACACATGGGAAGTAGAGGATTATACTTGTTTTTAAAGTAGTGGTTTTAGGTTCTCTTTCAAGATCCATGATTTTACTAAGTGTGAGTAGCTGACTAGGTTTTTTTAAATTTTATTTTAATTTTATTAATTACAGTTTATTCACTTTGTATCCCAGCTGTAGCCCCATCCCCCACCCCCTCCCAATCCCACCCCCCCTTCCTTATCTTCTCTCTGGCCCTCCCCCAGTCCTCTTCCACTTCTCTCTGACCCTAGTCTATCAGGTCTCATTAGGACTGGCTTCATTGTCTTTCTCTGTGGACTGGTAAGGCTGCATCCCCCTCAGGGGGAGGTGATCAAAGAGCTAGCCCCTGAGTTCATGTCAGAGATGGTCCCTGTTCCCAATACTAGGGAACCCACTTGGACACTGAGCTGCCATGGGCTACATTTTTGCTGGAGTTATCTGATTAGGTTTCTTGTACCAGGAATAATTTCTGTCTTTTTAAAGGGACTTAAGAACAGTTAGAGAGCTGTTGTTTACTACCAAGGTATGTCTGTCACTACTGCATGAGCCATGGTGTCCATGATTATAATTCTTAGGCATCCTAGTTGGGCAGGATTGTTGGTTGCTTCCCTCCTTTGGAAGACCTCACAGCTCCTTCTTGAGTTATGAAAGCTAGTATTTATGGAGGATGCTTTCAGGTCAATGGCAGCAAAGAAGCTTCTGGGACCTGTGTCTGCAGTGTGTGGTGTTTTCATCTATAGGAACTGACCTACCACCTCTGGAATGCAACCCATGGCAACAGTAAAATTTGGGAGTCTCTTGGACACTCCTAATAAACAATTCAAAAGAGATCTTCTCATACCAGCTGTTAGTCTTTGATTATTGCAGAAAGCATTATCAACCCAAAGGGGCAATTTTTGTTTGGATGATAAAATTAGATAGATAGATAGATAGATAGATAGATAGATAGATAGATAGATAGATAGATAGATAGATAGATAACTGGTACTTTGAATTGAATTGATAGCCATTAGTATGATTCTTTGGGACTTTAAAAAATAAATCCTTGACACTATTTTACCCTCTTTCCTACTTCCTCTGTAATTATTTTCCTTCTCTTTCCTAATTAAAACACCCTACCATTTTTCTCAGTTCTCTACATTTGGTCTCTAGAAGACTGCAAGTCCTGTCTCTATGGTTTCACTGCCTCTGAACCCTCACAGTGTTCCCTGCTTATTTTCTTAACTCCTGCACTGACTCCAGAATATATACTCACATTTCAAGATTTGGAGCTAGAGCTACCATATGAGACAGTGCATGAAGTGTTTTTACTTCTGGGTCTAGGTGAACTGATTCAGTATGATCTTTTCTACTCACACCCACTTACCTGCAAATTTCCTGCTCTCATTTTTATTTACAATGGAACATTATTCCCAATTGTATATGTGTTACTCAGTTGTAGGGCATATTACTCTTGACCAGGTCATAGCTGTTTTGAATAGAGCAACAATGAACATGGCTGAGCAAATAACTCTGGAGGAGAATGTCTAGTCCTTTGGGCAAATGTTTAATAGGACATTCATCTTCCAATTAGAGAGCTGATGATTATCACAAAAGTATGTGTGCCACTACTGTACCCACAGACTTACCATGGTATGCTAGTAGTTGATACGGTTCATACGCAACATATCTGAAGAGTACAATTGGTTATATCCTTTCTTTTTAGCTTGAATTCTTCCTTCTGGTACCAACAAATCTAGTCCTTGGGAAGGAGGCATTCAGGCAAGCCCCAGCTCTGATGTTACTGGGCCTGGTTTCTGAAGTACATATTGTCTTCAGCAGTGGAGAATTACCTTTCTAATCTGGGCATACCAGGGGCAACAATAATGTACTATATTCTTTTGGAACCTCTTGGACAGTCTTGTTCAACAACTCAAAAGAGGGTTTTTCATGTCTGGTTTTTGTTAGGTGGACTTTTGCTTATGAAGAGAGCACTATGAGCCCACATGAAAAATGGTCATTAAAACTATATGTGTGTATATATATATATATATATATATATATATATATATATAGTGTGTGTGTGTATATATATACATAATATATATATTGAAATAATATATTGAATTATGTGCATTATTTTCTTTGTAAGCAAATAATGCTGATGAGCAGAATTTGTAATGATTGTTGGTTGGGCACCATCTTTTTGGTTGTTTCCTTGATTAGAAGAATGTCTCTCTTCTTCATCCCCTCTGATTAGCCTTATCTGGAAGTCTGCCTTGCTAGATATTAGATAGGAATATTTGCTTTCTTCGTAGTTCCATTTGATTAAGTAATTTTTTCCATTTTCTACTCTAATGCAGTACCTATATTAAAACTAAGGTGTATTTTTTCTATTCAACAGGTGGATGGATTTTGCTTCTTAAACATTCAGTCTCTTTGGGTCTTTTAATAGGAAAATCAGGAGCCATAAATATATATATATATATATATATATATATATATATATATATATATATATATAGCAGAGAAACACTTGAAAGTTGTAGGTTGACATCTGTATTAAAAATGCCTGTGAATACAAGTTTAAACTAAATGTCCCCAAACTAATTAAAGGTTGGGACAGCTATGCTATATTCATTACGTTCAAGTTAAAAGTAAAAAGCACACAATATTACAAAATTATACCATCTGGTATGTATCCAAAACAAGAACAAGTACCTACTTACTTTATCTGTTTTTTTTTTGTTTGTTTGTTTGTTTTGGTTTTGGTTTGATACAGGTTTTTTGTTTGTTTGTTGGGGGGTTGTTTGTTTGTTTGTTTTTCCTGTGTGGTTGTGGCTGTCCTGGACTCTCTTAGCAGTTATGCAATATTTTTTACACTTAAAACTAAACGTTGAAAAGGAAGGAAGAAAATGGTTTGCATCATTGACTGAATTTATTCTTTTACTTTTTTATTCATCTATTTTTTGGATACAAGATTATTTCTACAATATCCTTTTTCTTTCTTTCTTTCCTTCTCTCTCTGTCTCTTTCTCTCTCTCTCTGTCTTTCTCTCTTTCTTTCTTTTGATATAGGGTATCTCTGTATAACCTTTACTTTCCTGGACTTGTTTTGTAGATCTGGCTGGACTTGAACTCACAGAGATCCACCTGCCTCTGTCTCCTTTGATGCTAGGATTACAGCTGTGTGCCACTGAGCCCAGCTTCAACAATGTCCTTTAAAAAGCCATATGCCATGTTTTTGCTTCAATAAGTAATTTTAATGTCTTTATTTACTGTCCTACTGCTGTGAAGAAAAACCATGACACAAACGCTTATTAAAGAAAACATTTAGCTAGGAGTTTAATTACAGTTTAACAGGACTTTCACCATCATGATGAGAAGCCTGGCAGCAAGCAGGAATTCATGGCACTGGAGAAGTAACTGAGCACTCACATCTCATCCAAAAGTTGTAGTCAGAGAGAGAAAGGGCCTTCCCCTGGCTTTTGAAATCTCAAGGCATATCCCCAGTGACACACATCCCCCAACATGGTCATACTTCCTAATCTTTTCTAAACACTCCACCAACTGGGAGCCAAACATTCAAGTATATGAGCCCATGAAGGAGGTATTGTACTTAAAACTACAGTATCCCATTCCCTCCTCACCTCCATAAGTTTGTTGCCATATCATAGCACAAATTACATTCATGCCAGCTTCAAAAGCTCTTATACATTTCAACAGTCTCAACACTATTTTAATGTCCAAGTTTGTTCTCAAATTCAATGGAGTCTCTTAACTGTAACAGAAAGGACATATTGAGGAAACACTGAACCAAAATAAAGCAAGACTAAAATCCACCAAGACAAACTCCAATTTCTGATTTAGATGGCTCTTCCAAACTCCCATTCCATTCAGCATTGTTAGTTGCAACACATAACTCTCTTGTGCTATTTCCACACCCTGCCTACAACTAGCTGTCCTTGGTAGGTATCACATGGCTCAGCCATTTTCATTATCCAATTCAATCTGGACTTCACTTTTATAGCTCACAAAATAATCTCTCTAGGCCTCCATGGAGGGAATCACTTGCCACATATCAGGTCTTCTTTCTTTTATATCTCTCATGATGATTCACCCTCAGAACAGAGTTATTTGGAAGCCAGCAACCCATACATGCAGTCCAGCTAATTCTGAAGACCTCAGCTAGGGCACTAGAAACATGTATTGCAATGACACAGGACCTTTGGCCCAGAGAGAAATGGAGGTATTAAATGTATGCTAGAACTAATTCCCTAGATATGAGTATCTTATGCATATTGTGAATTATTTTACTCAGCATTCTAGAGAAGAAGCAATGGCTCTCTTGATGATCTGGTGTATGTCTGCTTGAGTTGTATAACTCAATCCATGTGATTCCTTAGTATGTGCAGGAGTTGCCAACTTTGAGAGCCTTAAAATACTGATAACTGGAAAAAGACTGTTCCTGCAGGAGGTCTTGAATGACAACCATCTAACAAAACTAAAGGCTATTCACTAAAGACAGCATTAGCTGTAAATTTTCACTTCTCTCTTGGTCTCTTATAACTACATTAATTAAATTCATATTCAGAGATTCACTGTTCTATTCCTGACATCTGGGTAACTGCAATATTACTGATGGTGGACAAAGGAACTCTTGGTTTGCATTCCAAATCTGTTCATGGGTAAAAAGATGTGCTTTTTCAGCAGTTCACAGCACTCCTCCCCACCATTCAGTGCTTCCATTCTATCTTCCCACTCTCCTGCAGTGTTCTCTGAGACTACAGGGGTGGGTAATGAGCTTAATGCACAGGTCTTATCTATGGCTCAGCACTTACTGCCATTCATTCTCAGCATTTTGACAATTATGAATCTGTTTGAATTTATGTATATAAATGTAAAATTTATAGAAAAGTTTGATAATATGCCCATTTAGAAATAAAACACATCCATAGGTTTTTTTTTTGGGGGGGGGAGCCTATGAGTTCCATGGCTTTGGAGTTTGATCATGATTACAGTACTAGGCATAAATTTTATTGTGCAGAACAAGCCACATATCCAATCTAAAGAATAGTTGCTTACCACAAAAAAATAGACTTGCCACTATTACAGCAGAGTGCACATCTTGCCAGTGAGGTGAGTATAGTATTATGTCATGCTAGATCAAGCTCTAGGTAAGGTTATTGATATCTTTTTACCTTAGACACCAGAATTGTAGCTTTAGGCACCATGAAAGCTAGCCATTGGGGAGAAAGTTTTCCATTTACTATTGATTTCTCCATGTCCTGCAACAGAAGCCTGTGGTGTCTGAAGAATAACTGCTGCCACCTAGTTATGGATAGCAATCAAAGACAAAGGAATAACCTGGTTTATTTTGGTTTGCTCAGGGACCTCCACAGGAATAAGTTGTAGGGAGGTAACACATAGTTGGCACTCAAATTTTCATTTAATTGCCTGTGTCTTGAGGAAACAGGATTTTTCACCCATGCAAGATACTTGAATTCAAAAATCTGTTATAATTTTATTTTTAATTGGCTTATAAGATTTCCTCATCTACCCTTTAATTTGGTCACCACACCTTCCCCATCTCTCACTTACCCAGCCCTGGAGCCACCAGGACTTAAACTTTTAGCTTTAAATATTCCCTGCTCTCTGTTCTTTCATGTCAGATATATTCTATTACCATCCACTCTTTATTACTTCATTGGCTGTTTGGGAAGCATTAGGAGATGTGGCCTTGTGGGAAGAGATATGTTGCTGGGCTCAGAGGTCTCAAAAGTCTCCCCCTCTCTCTTACTCTTCCCTCCTTCCTTCCTCTCTGCCTCAAACACCCTCTGCCTGTTGCCTGTGGATCAGGATAAAGGCTCTCAGCTACTTCTCCAGCACCTGTCTTCTTGTGTGACATCATACTCTTTATCATGATGACAACAAACTAAGGTTCTGAGAATGTAAGGAAGCTTTCTTTTTCCATAAGAGTTCCTTTGTTGTGATCTCTATTCACAAATATAGAACAAAAAGTAAGACAACCCACATGTATGAGGAACACTATGATTGGAGGAATCCTGGGTTCCTTACTCAATAATTTTATTCAGTTCCATCAATTTAATTGCAAGTTTCATGCTTTAATTTTGTTGTAAAGTTGAATATATTTTCATTGTTTATGTGAGTTGCTGCACATCTTACCTGATTTCACTTTCTAACTATTTTGAATACAGAAACAATGAACTTAGATATGCAAGTATCTGTGGTATATGTCCAGGAGCTGTATACATTGATCTTATGTAGAACTTTATGTTTCTTGAAAAATACCCATAACTGATTTCTAAAACAAGTGTGAAAACTATCCATATATAAGCATTCTCTCTTTCATATATACCTTCCAGCATGGTGTCACTTGAAGTCTCAGTGATCACCATTCTGATTGGAATGAAATGGAAACTTAAAACCACTTACATTGCTTCACCTCAGAGATTTCTGTTTGGTTTCATATGCCATTTTATAATTGTATTGCTTTTTTCCCTGCTGGTTAGTTTTTGGAGTGATTTGTGTATTCTAAATCTAATCTTTTGTCAGTTGGGAAAGAGTTTGTCCTACTCCACAGTCTGCCTTTTCAATCAACTGACCATTTCCTTTGCCTAAAAGAAATCTTTAGTTTTATTATATCTCATTGACAATTGTCAGTCTTCTCTCATGAGCTTCAAGAGTCCCATATAAAACGCTCTTTCCTTACCTATAAATTGAAGTGTACACCCTAGTTTTTCTCTAACGGTTTCAGAGTATCAGATTCTATATTGAGGTACTTGATGCATTTGCAGTTGTGTTTCATCCTGGGCAAGAGATAAGTGTCCAGTTTCATTTTTCTTCATTTTAAAATTTATTGTTCCAAGCAACATTTTGTCAAGAGTGAGGTAGTTTAGTGGTCTGGTTCCTCTATTCTATTCTATTCTATTCTATTCTATTCTATTCTATTCTATTCTATTCTATTCTATTCTATTCTATTCATCTAAATGTTTGTTTACTGCAGCCATTCTGCTCTTTTTATTACAATGCCTCAATAGTACAATTCTAGATAAGTTGGGTGATATGCCCTGAAGCATTCCTATTTTGAGGGTTTCTTTGGCTATTCTTGGTCTCCTGTGCCTCAATATAATTCTTGAGATTATTTTTCCTATTACTACAAAGAAAAGTCTGGGTGCTTTTATTAGAATTTCATAGAATAGTTTTGTTAGAAAGGTCATTTTCACAGTATTTTTTTCCTTATGAGTATGAAAGATCTTTCCATTTGGCATACCCTTCAATTTCATTCATTCATTCTTTTCTTTCTTTGTTCCTTTGTTTTTTTTTATTTCTTTGTGTCTTGAAGCTTTCAATGTATAGATTTTTCATTATCTCCTTTGGTTTTATTACCAGTGTTTATTTTTGTTTTGTTTTGTTTTATCTTTATCAATGAAATGTTTTTCCCAATTTAGCTTTCCATTAGAAAAGCTAGTGTGCTAGGTAGAGTCTTTCAGAGGCCCTCTGTAGTAGGCTCCTGTCCTGTTGCTTGTCTCCTTCTACATCCAATGTCCATCTCATTTGTCTTTCTAAGTGAGGATTGATCATTTTACCCTGAGTGCTCTTTCTTGTTAATCTTCTTTAGGTGTATAGTTTTCAGTATGTTTATCATATCTTATAGGTCTATATAAGTAAGTATATATCATGTGTGCCTTTCTGCTTTTGGAATACTTTACTCAGGATGATCTTTTCAAGGTCCCACCATTTGCCTGCAAATTTCATGATTTCCTTGTTTTTAATTTCTGAGTAGTATTCCATTGGGTAAATGTACCAGTTTCTGTATCCATTCCTCCGTTGAGGGACATCTGGGTTGTTTCCAGTTTTTGACTATTACAAATAAAATGCTACAAACATGGTTGAACAAATGTCCTTGTTGTGCACTTGAGCATCTTTTGGATATAGGCCATGGAGTGGTATAGATGAATCTTGAGGAATCACTATACCTAACTATATGAGAAAGCACCAGATTGATTTCCAAAGTGGTTGTACAAGTTTACATTCCCACCAGCAAGGGAGGTGGGTTCTCCTTTCTCCACAAACTCTCCATCATTTGTTGTCACTTGAGTTTTTGATCTTAGCTATTCTGCTGTGTGTAATGTGAATCCTCAGGGTTGTTTGATTTGTATCTCCCTGATGGCTAAGGACATTGAGCATTTCTTTAAGTGTTTCACTGCCGTTTCATCTACAGAGAATTCTCTGTTTAACCCCACACCCAATTTTTTAATTGGATTACTTGATTTGTTGCTGTTTAACTTCTTTATTTCTTTATATATTCTTGATATTAACACTCTGTCAGATATAGGGTTGGTGAAGATCCTTTCCCAGTCTGTAGGCTGTTGTTTTGTTCTGATGACATTTCTTTTGCTTTACATAAGCTTTTCAGTTTTGTGAGGTCTTATTTATTGATTGTTGTTCTTAGAACCTGTGCTGTTGCTGTTCTGTTCAAGAAGTTGTCTCCTGTGCCAATGAGTTCTAGGCTCTTCCCCACTTTTTCTTCTAACTGATTCCGTGTGTCTAGTTTTATGTTGAAGTGTTTGATCAACTTGGATTTTAGTTTTGTGCAGGGTGATAAATATGGATCTATTTACATTTTTCTGCATGTGGACATCAAGTTGTACCAGCTCCATATGTTGAAGATGCTGTCTTTTTTCCATTGAATGGTTTTGGCTTCTTTGTCAAAAATAAAGTATTCATAAGTGTGTGGGTTTATTTCTGGGTCTACTATTCGTTTCCATTTTTCCACCATTTTGTTTGTGTGACAGTACCATGCAGTTTTTATTACTATTGCCCTGTAGTACAGCTTGAGATCAGGGATGGAGATACACCCAGATGATCTGTTGTTGTACAGGATCATTTTGGAAATTCTGAGTTTTTTTATTTTTCCATAAGAAGTTGAGAATTTTTCTTTCAAGGTCTGTAAAGAATTATGTTA
Source organism: Rhombomys opimus (assembly GCA_010120015.1). NCBI lineage: Eukaryota > Metazoa > Chordata > Mammalia > Rodentia > Muridae > Rhombomys > Rhombomys opimus. Next base: position 200,517 of record REGO01000053.1, read on the forward strand.
TTATTTTGATGGGAATTACATTGAATCTGTAGATTGCCTTTGGCAGGATGGCCATTTTCACTATGTTAATCCTACTGATCCATGAGCATGGGAGATCTTTCCATCTTCTGATATCTTCTTCTACTTCTTTCTTCAGAGACTTTAAGTTTTTTCAAACATGTCTTTGCTTGGTTGGAGTCACACCAAGGTATTTACGTTATTAGTGGCTATTGTGAGGGCTGTTGTTTTCCTAAATTTTTTCTTGGCCCTTTTTTCTTTGGTATACAGTAGGGCTTCTGATTTTTTTTAGTTAACTTTTTATCCAACCACTTTGCTAAAGGTATTTATCAGCTGAAGGAGTTGAATTTTGGGGGTCACTCATGTATACTATTATATCATCTGCAAATTATGATATTTTGACTTCTTCCCTTTCGATTTTTATTTCTATCCAATTTTTATTCTACACTGAAACCGTCTGACCCTCGGCTTTTTTTGAAGGGAGACTTTTGAGGACTGCTTCTATTTCCTTGGGGATATAGGACTATTCAATTTTTCTACCTAATCTTGTTTTAATTTTGGGAAGTGGTATCTATCAAGAAAATAGTCAGTTTCATTTAAATTTTCAAACATCGTGGTGTATAGACATTTGTAGTAAGACATAATGATTGGGTTTCCTTAGTGTCTTTTGTTATGTGCTCCTTTTTATTTCTGATTTTGCCTGATTTGGACGCATTCTCTCTGCCTTTTAGTTAGTTTGGTGAAGGGCTTGTCTATTTTGTTGATTTTCTCAAAGAACCAGCTCTTGGTTTCATTGATTTTTTGAATTGTTTTATTTGTTTCTTATTTATTGATTGAAAACTTTGCTGAGTATATGCCAATAGTCTGGGTTGGCATCTGTGGTCCCTTAAAGTCTGCATGACATCTGCCCAGGTGCTGGGAGCCAAGGCTTTTTACTGAAGCCAAAGTCAATTAGTGAGCCAAAGCTATTTAGTGGAGACAAAGCTATTTACTGAAGCCAAAGCCAAGTAGTGAGCAAAGGTCTTTTAGTGGAGAACTAAAGCTTGGTCTTTACCTAGGTTAGAGACTGCAGGTCAAATTCAGATATTTTCTCCTGCTGGAATAAAACAAAACAAAGTCTTTCTCTTTTTTATAAGACATTTGGGGGCTCATTCTAATTTGCCAGGACCCCTGTCTAAAGGAAATGCATTGGAAGATAAAGCCACCAAAGTTTATTGCTCACAGTTAAAAAGAGCCCAGGATGCCCATAACATGCATCATTTTAATAGTCAAACCTTGAGACTTAAATATGGGTTGACTAAGAAACAGTCCCATAGTTTAATCGAGACTTGCAGTACTTGTCCTCAATTTCAGCCTGTTTCTCATTTGGGAGTCATTCCTAAAGGATTGGTTCCAAATCAGACCTGGAAAACGTATATTAGTCATATTCCGTAATTTGAAAAATTAAAATATTTACATGTTTGCATTGATATCTATTCTGGATTTATTTTTGCCAATCCTCAACCAGGAGAAACTGCAAAAAAAAATGTTATTGCTCATTGTCTACAGGCTTTTAATGTTCTACAAATTCCTAAGCAATTTAAAACTGACAATAGAACAGGATATACTGACAAATATTTTAAAAGATTTTGTCAACAGTTTCAAGTTTCTCATATAACTGGAATACCTTACAATCCTCAAGAACAAGACATGCTAGAGTGTGCCTACCGAACAATTAAGATT
>REGO01000053.1:202288-228910 GCA_010120015.1 Rhombomys opimus
AAAAAAAAAAAAAAAAAAAAAAAAAAAAAAAAAAAAAAAAGGATAAGCATGGTAAATCTGCAACAAATAGATTTTGACATATAAAAGCCAAAAAACTTTTGCTAAAATAAAATGGAGGAATCCTTTAACAAATCAATGGCCTAGACCCGACCCTGTACTCATATGGGGATGAGGAGCTGTCTGTGGTTTTTGTTTTGTTTTGTTTTTGCAGAAAAATGATGCAGCTTGATGGCTACTGGAACGCCTGGTGCAACAAGTGGATGAGGAGTTTTCTCCTGATGATGATAATGACGTCAAAGAAGACCCCTCCAGTCAAGATGACTGCTTATGTGCTGCCCTTAAGGAAGAGTGCTACTTTTACACAGATTATACTGGGATTTTAAGGGACAGCATGGTTAAGGTTAGGGAAGGCTTAGAAGAGAGAAAGAGACAGAGAGAACAAGAGCAAGGTTGGTTTCATAATTGGTTTTCAACCTCTCCATGGCTCACCACTCTCCTTCCTTCAATCTTGGGACCCTTGGTGGGTTTCCTTCCCCTCATATCTTTTGGCCCATGGGACATTAAAAGACTTACTGGCTTTGTAAAACAGCAAACTGACTCCCTGGCATCTAAACCCATACAAGTTCATTATCACAGACTTGATTTGGATGAGAGAGGCTTAGCTGAGCTGGAGGAAGACTGATGACAGTCCATCACATGGGTCTTGACAGCTTGCATTTGGCTCTTATGAGAATAGCATGTGAGAAATGGGACCATCTCTCACTAGAAAGAAAAACAACTGGACCTTGAATAAGGGCCAGCTAAGAAAGAAGAACAAGTCAGGCAATTAAGGGCTACTAAATCTTGAGCAGGGGCCAGACCAGATGACCCTCCTCAAAAGAATGCAGGGGCTTGTTTTAAGATAAGGGGCCCGGGACTGGGAGGACTGTCCTTGGAGCCGTAAGCTGCCAGCCGCTAAACCTGGAGATGGGAGGGCTGTCCTTGAAGCTGTAAGCTGCCAGCTGCATAACTGCTATCTTTTCTGCTGACTAGTCAATGTAAAGGCCTGATTTTTAGGTATAAAAACTCTGTGCTTTGTGTGCTCGGGGTCGTCTCCTGCTTTGAAGGGACGACCCCCATCGCGATCGGAATAAACTGCCTCTTGCTTTTGCATCGAACCGCAGTCTGTGAGTCTCTTTGGGGAGGGAGCCGTACGGAGACCCTGCGCCGGGAGTGCAGGTTTTTTCACATGAAACTCAGATAAATGCTTGCCTGTTGTAGCATGGGTACATGTAATGGGGTGCAAGGTGACATTGCAAGGGGAGGGCCCAATTGCCCGCTTCTGAGTCCCCTGAGAAGCAAACCTGATTGCATAGAGGTTGGTGTCTGATTACCCCTAACCACAACCTCTGGGGATGCTCTCAGGTTTTGATGGGGTCTTCCTCTCCTCCTCAAAAAGGCACCCAAAAAGGCTGCAAAAAGCCTTGGGAGGATCAGGTCACTACTTCCCCCCTCTGGTTAATGCCCACCATCTGCAAAAGAACTCATGTTCAAAACCTACCTGCTAGCCTCTTAAATTGTTTAAGAAGGGAGGAGATGCCAGGAGCCAAGGCTATTTACTGAAGCCAAAGCCAAGTAGTGAGCAAAGGTCTTTTAGTGGCGACCTAAAGCTATTTAGTGAAAGAGTTACCTAGGACCCTAAATCATGGGTGATAGATTTGTGAGGACATCCATCTGTTAGTTTTAGAGCATCCTTGAGATATCTTAAGAAAACATCCTTACGGCATCTTGCAGGTGCAATATTTGACCCATGGAAGCACTCTTCCTATCTCCTGCAGCAGTAAATTAACCTTTCCCCTTTTCCTGCCTTCTCCCTATATAAGTTGGGTTTAAAAAATTCTAATAAATGAGGCTTTGATCAGACAAACAGACTTAGCCTTCATTTCTTGTGTTTCTCATCCCTTCCCCCCTATTCCTTCCCCCCTCCTTTCTTTAGGAACCCATTGAAGTCCCACGGGTTGGGGCACCCAGGCCCTTCTGGCTTTCATAGTTTCTGATGAGAAGTTTGGTGTGATTCCAATAGGTCTACCTTCATATGTTACTTGGCCCTTTTCCCTTGCTGCTTTTAATATCTTTTCTTTGTTCTGTAGATTTAGTGTTTTGCCTAAGATGTTACATGAGGAGTTTCTCTTCTGGTCTACTCTATTTGGTGTTTTATAGGCCTTTTGTATGTTTACGGACATCTCTTTCTTTAAGTTGGGAAAATTTTCTTCTACGATTTTCTTGAAAATATTTTCTGGACCTTGGAGCCTGGAATCTTCTTTTTCCTATTATTCTTAGATTTTTTTGTCTTTTCATGACATCCTTGATTTTTTGGATGTTTTGTGTTTGGCACTTTTCCAATTTTACTTTTTCTTTCAGAGAATTATCAGTTTCTGCAAGTGTATCTTCAGCACCAGAGATTCTCTCTCCCATCTCTTGTATTCCATTGGTGATGCTTACCTTTGTGGTTCCTGATCTTTTCTCTAAGTTCTCCAGCTCCAGGATTTTCTCTGGTTGTGTTTTCTTTATTCCCTCTAATTCTGTTTGCATGCCTTGCACCATTTCCTTCATCTGTTTGAATGTAGATTCCTGTCTCTCTATGATGGCATCCATTTTTTTGTTGTTCATTTCCTCTCTATATGCCACTATTTGTGCCTCTCCTTGTGCCTCTATTTTTTCGGCTATATTTTCCTGTGTTTTTTTGAGAGCTTTGTTTATTTCCTCCTTATTTGCCTCCACTTGTGTGGCTAATTCTTTGAGAAATTTGTTCATTTCCTCTTTAACTGCCTCTATTTGTGTGGCTATTTCTCTGAGAGATTTGTTTGTTTTCTCTTTATGTGTCTCCAATAACTAAATAAGCATAGTTTTAAAATCATTTTCTTGTGTTTCCGATGAATTGAAGTCTCCATTGGTTTTGGGGTTTGCTGGTGAAGCCATGATGTCCTGATTTTTTGTTCGATGTGTTCTTATGCAGACCTCTGGCCATTTGCTTAACCATAACCTTCACTGTTTGTTCCTGGATGCTGAGTTCAGACTGGTACTGTCTTTCTCTGATGTCTGGAGAATTCTTCAGGAAGATGAGAGAGGTCCAGTGGTTTCAGCATATGTGTTGGTGTTTCAGCAATACCTGTGGGAGGAAAGTCCATGGCACAGAAGGACAAATGCGAGCAAGCGTGTGCATGTGCATGGAAGTGGGCCTTGAGGGACAGGGTGCTAGAGAATGTAGAAGCCTTGAGTGTGAGGGAGGGGCGCCTTGCAGGCACTGAAGGGGTTGCAGGCACTGAAGTTGTTTGCAGGCGGTGATGGTAATCAAGGGCCAAATTTACTTCTGCAAATTCCCTGAATATCTTAGTGGCCTTCAGTTTACTGGTATTTGGCTCTGACTGAGCTCCAGGAGTTATTTGCCTGAACTCCACTGGTAGACCCACAGAACAGGAGCTTCAATGTTCCAAGAATCCCTCTGTTTCCCACAGTGGGTATGTGGCTGGGTGAGGTCTGATGTCTGGCTCCTATCTTAAATGGACCCTGGATCTGGGGCTCTGCAGGCTCTTGAAGGCCCACTCACTTTCTAGCAGGTCAAATTGGAAAGTACAGGGGTTCCCCCTGTTCTCTACTCTCTGGTTTGGTCCTGCTGAGTCAAATGTGAGAGGATGAGCTCTGTCAGCTCAGTGGTGCTGCAGCTTCTGAACTAGGGAGTCCAGCAACAGCCACAGTAGTGGGAAGCAGGTCCAGGTGAATGCTAGGAAGTCCTGGGGAGCCACAACAGTGGTCCATGGACTTAGGTGGCCCAGCGCCTGGTGTACCTGGGTGGTTTGGCGGGTCTTCTGACTTTGGTGGCTATACAGAAGGGTGTCTGTCTTTGAGGGATTAGGCAGCCGCTTGCAGACCCAGGACCAGGAAGGATGGTACCACAGATCTGAGACTCAGAAGGCTGGTACAGCTGGTGCCACTGAGGAGCTAGGAGGCCCGCCTCTGCTGTATCAGTCCTCAGGCAGTGAGTTATGTGCTAAGAGTCTCTGGCACTGTGGGCCAGCTCCACTGAGGAGGAAAGAGTCCCAATTGCAAGGTGTTTGAATATTCTCTACTCTTTGTCCCCAGAGAAGTCTGCAGGTGACCTGAATCTAAATGGTCTCAGTTCATGTGATGTTCCCTCTCGTTCAGGAAGCCTCAATGTCAATTTCAGCTGCCCCTTCACTCATCAATTTAGGAGTTTCAGGTTCTCTGCCTCTCAGATACGGTAGAGGCTGGTCGCTGCCATCTTGGATCCTGATAAAATCCTATATTTGTGTTAGCATTATTCTTTTTTTTCCAGATAATTTGAATATCTTTATTTTTAAATTTATTGTTATTACAATATATTCACTTTGCATCCTGGTTGTAGGCCCTACCTCATCTCCTTCCAGTCCCACCCTCAATCCTTCTTTCCTCCCTATTTTTTCCTTTAGTCCACTGATAGTGGAAGTCCTCCTCCCCTACTATCTAACCCAGGCTATCAGTTCTCATAAGGCCTGTCTGGATCATATTTTTCTATGGCCTGGTAAGGCCACCATGCTATGGAAAGGTCATCAAAGAATAGCCAACAGAGTTCATGCCAGGGACTGCCCCCATTCCCCTTACTACAAAGCCCACAAGGAGACTGAGCTGCCTTTGAGCAGGGTCTAGGTTCTCTTCATGAGTGGTCCTTGGTTAATGCATCAGTCTCTGCAGGACCCACTGGGCCCAGATTTTTTGGCTATGTTGGTCTCCTTATGGAGCTCCTGTACCCTCCATGTCTTTCTATCTCTCCTTTCTTCCATAAGATGCTCTGCACTCTGTCTATCGTTTGGCTGTGAATTTCTACATGTGTTTCAATCTCTTGCTGGGTATAGTCTTTCAGAGGACATCTGTGGTAAGCTCCCATCCTGTTCCCTCTCTTCCACTGCTTCTCCTGTCCATCATATTTGATCCTCTAAATGAGAATTAAGCTTAGGGTCCTACTTGTTGTTTAGCTTCTTTAAGTCTGTAGATTTTAGTGTGTTTATCCTATGTGCTATGGCTACTATTCACTTATAAGTGATTGTATACCATGAAAGTCTCTGCTTTGGGTTAACTCACTCAGGATGATCTTTTCTAGATTCAGCTATTTGCCTGCAAATTTCATGATTTCCTTGTTTTTCATAGCTGTGTAATATTATTTTGTGCAAATGAACCACAATTTCTGTACCCATTCTTCTGTTGTGGGACATCTAGTTTGTTTCCAGATTCTGGCTATTATGAATAGAACTGCAATGAACATAACTGATCAAATGTCCTTGTGTGGTTGAATATCTTTCAGACATATGCTCAAGAGAGGGATAACTGGTTTTTGATGTAGCTCTAGTCCTAAATTACTGAGAAGTGCCAGATTTATTTCCAAAGTAGTTATACAAGTTTACATTCCCACCAGCAAGGGAGGTGGGTTCCCCTTTCTCTACATCCTCTCCAGCATGTGTTGTCACTTGAGTTTTTTATCTTAGCCATTCTGATGGGTGCACGATAGGATCCCAGAGTTATTTTGATTTGCATTTTCCTGATGACTAAGGACATTGAACATTTCTTTAAGTGTTTCTCTACCATTTGATATTCTTGTTGAAATTTTGATAATTCTGTTGAAATTTCTCTGTTTAGCTCTGTACTCTATTTTTTTTCAAATTGGAGTATTTGGTTTTTGGTGTTTATTTTCTTGAGTTCTTTATATATTCTGGGTATTGATTTGCCTCTGTCAAACATAGGCTTGGCAAAGAACTTTCTACAGTGTGTAGGTTGTCATTTTTTTTTCTGTTGACAGTGTCCTTTGCTTTACAGAAGCTTTTCAGTTTCATGAGGTCCCATTTGTTGATTTTTGATCTTAGAGCCTGAGCTATTTATCTTCTGTTCAGGAAGTTGTCTCCTCTGCCAATGAATTCAAGGCTCTTTCCCACTCTTTCTTCCAACACATTTAGTGTATCTAATTTTATGTTGAAGTCTTTGATCCATTTAGACGTGAGGCTTGTGCAAGGTGATACATATTTATTATAGATCTATTTGCCTTTTCCTACATGTAGACAGACAGTTACACTAACAGTATTTGTTGAAGAGGGCTTCTTTTTTCCATTGTGTGGTTTTGGCTTCTTTGTAAAAAATCAGGAGTCCATAGGTGTGTGGGTTTATTTCTGGATATGCAATTAGATTCCATCAATTCACCAGTCTGTTTCTATCTATGCCCATGAAGTTTTTAATACTGTTTCTCTACAGTACAACTTGAGATCAGGGATGGAGATTCCTCCAGAATATCCTTTACTGTGCAGGGTTGTTTTAGCTATTCTAGTTTTTTGTTTTATTTTGTTTTTCTATATGAAATTGAGAATTGTTTTCTCAAGGTTTATAAAGAATTGTGTTGATATTTTGGTAGTAACTGCATTGAATCTGTAGATTGCTTTTGGCAGGATGCCTATTTTTACTATGTTAAAATGGGATTACTATATACTATGGAATAACATATACTATGTTAAAATATGGTATTTTTCCACCTTGTGATATCTTATTCAATTAATTCCTTCAGAGTTTTGAAGCTTTTTTTATATACAAGTCTTTCATTTGCTTTCTTATAGTTACATCAAGGTACTTTATGTTACTTGTGGCTATTGTAAAGGGTGTAGTTTCCCTAATTTCTTTCTCAGGCCCCCTTTTTTATACAGGAGGACTATTCATTTTTTGAGTTAATTTTGTATCCAGCCATGTTGCTGAAGAAGTTTTTCAGCTTTAGGAGTTCTCTGGTAAAATTTTGGGATCATTTGTGTATACTATCATATCATCTGAAAAGAGTGATACTTCTTCCTTCCCAATTAGTATCCACTTGATCTCCTTTAGTTGTCTTAGTGTTTTTACTGGCACTTCAGGTACTATGTTGAATAGAGAGTGGGCAGCCTTGCCTTATCCCTGATTTCAGTGGGACTGATTTAAGATTCTCCCCATTTAGTTTGTTATTGGCTATAGGCTGGCTGTAGATTGGCTTTACTGTGTTTAGATATGTGCCTTGTATCCATGATCTCTACAAGACCTTAAACGTGAGTGGGTGCTGGATTTTTCAAATGCATTTTTAGCATCTAAGGAAAAGATTGTGGTTTCTTCTTTCAGTTCATTTATATAGTCACTTACATTGATGAATTTCCATATAATGAACCATGCCCGTATGCCTGGGATGAAGCCTACTTGGTCATGGTTGATAATATCTTTGATGTATTCTTGGATTAGGATTGCTAGTGTTTTGTAGAGTATTTTTGCATCAATGTTCATAAGAGAGATTGGTCTGAAATTATCTTTCTTTGCTGGCTCTTTGTGCGATGTAGGTATCAAGGTGACTCTGGCCCCATAGAATGAATTTAGTAATGTTCATTCTGTTTCTATTTTGTGAAATATTTTGAAGAGTATTAGAATTAGCTCTTCTTTGATGGTCTGGTAGAATTTTGTCCTGGTTTTTTCCTCCTTCTCCTCCTTCTCCTCCTTCTCCTCCTCCTCCTCCTTTTCTTTTTTAAATGTGTAAACTGTGACTGCTTCTATTTTCTTATGGGACATTGGACAGTTTAATTTATTTATCTGATCTTGATTCAACTTTGTCAAGTGAAATCTATCAAGAATCTATCTAATTTTGTTGACTTGGATAGTGTCTCTCTGCCTTTTAGTTAGTTTGGCTTGTTGATTTTCTCACAGAACCAGGTATTGGTTTCATTGATTCCTTGTATTGTTTTCTTTGTTTCTAATTTATTGATTTCAGCCCTGTGTTTTATTATTTCTAACCATATACTCCTCTTGGCTATGTTGGCCTTTTTTTCCCTAGGACTCTCAGATGTGCTGCTTATTTGCTTGTATAAGATATCTTGAATTTCTTTATGATGGCATTTACTGCTGCTAACTTTTGTTTTTATTTTTATTTTTTAATTTTTTTCTTTTTTATTTATTACAGCTTATTCACTTTGTATCCCAGCTGTATCCCCTTCCCTCATTCCCTCCCAATTTCACCCTCCCTTCTTTATCTCCTCCCATGCCCCTCTCCAAGTCCACTTTCCCCTTAGGACGGCTTTCATTGTGCCCCATAAATTTGGGTAAATTGTGCCTTCATTTTTATTGAGTTCTAGGAAGTCTTTAATTTTTTTATTTATTCTCTGACCTAGCTGTTGTTGAGTAGAGAGTTGTTCAGTTTCCATGTGTGTGTAGGCTTTTTGCTATTTCTGTTATTATTGAGGTCTAGCTTTAGGCCATGGTGTTCTTATAGGACACAAAGGATTATTTCAGTCTTCATGTGTCTGTTGAGGTTTGCTTTGTGCACAACTATATAGTCAATTTTTTTGAGATTATTTGATGGGCTGAAAAGAACGTATGTTCTTTTGTGTTTAGATGAAAAGTTCTGTAAACATCTATAAAGTCCATTTGATTCATTAGCTCTGTTAGCTTCTTTATTTCTGTATTTTGTTTTTGTCTCCATGATATGGCCCTTGGTGAGAGTGGGGTGTTGAAATCTCCCGCTATTAATGTGTTGGGATCAATGTGTGATTTGAGCTTTCATATTGTTTCTTTTATGAATGCAAGTGCCCTTGCATTTAGGGCAAAGATTGTGATGTGTTTGTGGTAGATTTTTCCTTTGATGAGAATGAAGTGTCCCTCCCCCTCCCATTTGATTAATTTTGGTTGAAAATCTATGTTATTAGGTATTAGTATGATTACTCCAGCTGGCTTTATGGGTCCATTTGCTTAGAAAATATTTTTCCAGCTATTTACTCTGAGGTTATATCTGAGGTTATTTGTTGCATATGTATGTTTCTTGAATGCAGCAGAATGTTGAATCCTGTTTCCACAACCATTCTGTCAGTCTGTGTATTTTTTATTGGAGAGTTGAGTCCATTGATGTTGATAGATATTAGTGACCAATGATTGTTCATTCCTTTTATAGAGGAATTGATGCTAATAGTGTGTTTGTGTGCTTGTTTTCTTTTTATTTTTCTTGTGAAGTTGTCTATATTATGTGTTTTTTGGGGGGAAGGGAGCAGTTGATTTCATTAGATTGGAGTTATCCTTCTAGTATCTTCTGTAGGGTTAGGTTGCTGTGTAGATATTTTTAAGTTTAGTTTAGTCATGAAATATTTTGTTTTCTCCATCTATGTTGATTGAAAGTTTTTCTGAGTATAGTAGTCTGGGTTGGCATCTGTGGTTTCTTAGTGTCTACATGACATCCGCCCAGGTCCTTCTGGATTTCATAGTTTCTGTTGAGAAGTCTGGTGTGATTCTGATAGTTCTACCCTTATATATTATTTGGCCTTTTTTCCTTGCCACTTTTAATATTTTTCATTGTTCTGTAGATTTACTGTTTTGATTATTTTGTGGCATGAGGAATTTCTTTTCTGGTTTAGTTTATTTGGTATTCTGTATGCCTCTCTTATGTTTAAGGGCATCTTTTTTTAAGGTTGGAGAAAATTTCTTCTATGATTTTCTTTTCTGGACCCTAAGACCCAGAATTTTCATTTTTGTCTATTCATGTTATTTTTAAATTTCATCCTTTCATGATGTCCTTGGTTTCTTGGATGTTCTGTGTCAGGAACGTTGCTGTTTTCATGTTTTCTTTGGGAGATGTATTGATTTCTTCATTTGTATCTTCAAAACCTAAGATTCTCTCCTGTATCTTCTCCTTGTATTCTGTTGGTGATGCTTAACTCTGTGGTTTCTGATCTCTTCTCTAAGCTTTTCATCTCTAGGCATTTCTCGGTTTGTGTTTTCTTTATCAATTCTAATTCTGTTTTCATGTCTTGAATGATTTTATTCATTTTCTTCACCTGTTTGATTGTGGAGTCCTGCCTGCCCATGATGGCCTCCACTTGGTTGGTGGCATTTGTCTATATTTCTTTGAGATATTTGTTTGTTTCCTCTTTATGTGCCTCTATTAACTACATAGTTATAGATTTAAGGTCATTTTTCTGTGTTGCAGTCATGTTAGAGTTTCCATTGATTTTTAGGGTTTCTGGTGAAGCCATGATGTTCTGGTTTGTGTTCATTGTGTTCTTACATGGACCTTTAGCCATCTGGTGGTCCATAGCCTTGGAAATTTGTTCCTGGAGCATGTACTGCAGACTGTTTTTCCTGTCTTTCAAGTCTGGAGTAGTCTTCATGAAGACCAGAGAGGTTCAGGGCACAAGAATGGGTGCTGGTGATTTGGGCGCAGCAGACTCTATGCTCCTGCTACTCAAATTTGTCTTGGCTGTGCCATCTTGGATTTGGGATTCCTGGGCTTCTATTGTTCATCTGGCCTCTACAGGATTACCAGCAGAACTATGGCTTGGTTGCTGGAATGCTGTCCCCAGGAATTCTGATGTTGTCCTCAGGGGAGCAGGAGGGATCTGATGTATGGCTGCTAGAGCAGAGGGTCCCTGGTCCCAGGGGGACCATGGTTCAAACATAACTCAGCATAGTATTTAGTTTTACTGTATTTGCTTGAATTTCATTTGTTTTCTAATGTGTCATCAGTTTGGGGAAAAAAGTTCCATGAGCTCCTGATAAGGCTGCTATTTCTTTCAATTCGTAGTAAATGCAGTGTAATATCTGTTGGTTTTGTTATGCCCAGATTGCAAAGACCTCAAAGACAAGCAGGATGCAATAACAAAGAGCCTTTATTTAGGGCTTAAGCTCCGACTTCCCACTGTCCAACACAGTGGATTAGGGAAGAAGCCCCAAATAGCTGCATAAGTAGGTTTTTATTATGGTTTGAGCAAGGAAGAGGACGTTCCAACTTGGCAATTACCTGATAGGTTTACATTTAGCAGAAGCAAGCTTGTCATAAACTGATTGATTGGTATGGATCTAAGGAATAGGAGGCAAGGACTTCATGTAGTGTCCAAGTTAACAAAGATGTTCCCAGGTAACAAAGAGTGCTTAGTGACTTTTCAAGGTGATTATTAAATTATTGTTTCTGATTTTTCAGGGAGGTTATTGAGTTATTGCATCTTGTTTCCATGTTCTGAGAAATAGAAATATGATCTACACAACTGTAGGAACATTACTAGGAAACAGAAAATCAGTCCTACAGTATCTTATGAAGCCTGTCATGGCAGCATAGCTCCTGCAGTACAGATGCTTGGGCCCTTCCGTTTCTTTCTTTCTTTTTTTTTTCAGTTGTTTTTTAATTTTTTTTTAATTTATTACAATTTTTTCACTTTGTAGCCCAGCTGTAGCCCCTTCCCTCATCCCCTCCCAATCACACCCTCTCTCCCCCCATGTCCCTCCCCCAGTCCACTGATACGGGAGGTCCTCCTCCTCTTCCATCTGACCTTAGCCTATAAGGTCTCATCAGGACTATCTGCATTGTCTTCCTCTGTGGCCTGGTAAGGCTGCCCCCAACTCAGGTGGAGGTGCTTAAAGAGCCAACCACTGCGTTCAAATCAAAGACAGCCTCTGTTTGCCTTCCTAGGGAACCCACTTGGAGATACTAGAAGAGGGTGAAAACAGGAACAATACAGGAGCCTACCACAGAAGGCCTCTGAAAGACTCTACCCAGCAGGGTATTAAAGATACTGAGACTCATAGCTAAACTTTGGACAGAGTGTAGGGAATCTTATGTAAGAAGGGGGAGACAGAAAGACCTGAAGTGAACTGGAGCTCCACAAGGAGAGCAGCAAAACCAAAAAATCTGGGCAAAGGGGTCTTTTGTGAGACTGATACTCCAACCAAGGACATGCATGGAGATAACCTAGAACCCCTGCACAGATGAAGCCCTTTATTTTTTATTTTTTATTTGTAATGTCATTTAATCTAATGTTTCTCTTTTGACGTTTTTTCAGATGACCTTTCTATTGGGAAAGGTGAACTACTGAGGTTACCAGTACCAATATATTGGCACTAAACTGTGAACTTATATCTTGTAGTATTTTATTTATGAAATTGAGTAAAGTGTATTTGATATGCATTTCTTCTGACTAATACTATTTTGTCACATATAAGAATATTGATACCCACTTGTTTTTTTGGTTCTATTTGGTTAGCTAGAGCATCACCTGTCTCAAGTTTGTGTAAACATGCCACCATTTGTTCTCTATTTTGTCAGTTAACACATTCAGCCACAATGTTGAGCAATGGAGAGGATAGGGTGGGACATCCTGGTCTGGAGTAGGAGGAAGAGGAGGAAGAAGGAAGAGAGAAGAGGAGAATCCCCAGGAGAGGTCTTAGAAGCACATGGAGATATGAACTGGCCCTAAGATATGACTAAAAGCTAAGATATGATGAAAAGCAAGTATAATGGGTGAATCTGAATGGTAGGAAATTATGCAGGCTTGGCAGTTTAGGATGGAGTAGCTATTACCCAACATTGTGCTCTAGGTTAATTAAATAAATCATAGTCTCTGTGTGGTGATTTGGTTATAGAGTTGTTTAGAAATAACCACTGCTTAACTAAAACAATATCAATAGTGAATAGTACAACTCACAACAGTAAAATAATTTATATTAATGTCTTCTATGAGTTGTTTGAGCATAAGGATAATCTTCTTTTGAATTGCACAGGGTGAGCATCTGTAACCAGGTTCTCTTACTTGGTGCAGGAGACAATGTGATTTCAAGTTCTAGTGAATAAGGATCCAGGGTAACATAGGAAGGTATTATCAGAGAAAGCCATGCTGCAATATTTTTAAAATGAGGGAATTGTGGCTGGGAACATGCAGCAAATTGCAGAAAACAGCACACAGACCTGCTGCAGAAGCCATGTTGTTCCTGGCAGTGAGAGTGACATGATTTTTTTTAAGTGGCTTTTATGAAGACATCTATCCTAGTTTCATTCTGTTGCAGTAATAAAGTACCAGGACATAAAGCAACTTGGGAAAGAAACAGAATGCTTCTAGTCACAGTTTTCGATTACAGTCTATAATTGTAGGGAATTTACAGCAAAAAGAGCTTTAGGCTTCTGGTCACATCACACACAGTCAAGAACAAAGAGAAAGGAATACATACATGATCACTTGCTGGCATACTTGATTGCATTCAGCTTGATTTCAACGTATACATTTGAGGACTATCTGCCTAAACTATCGTGCCATCCATAGTCTTCTTCCACATCATTTAATTAAGAACATTGTTCAGGCCTCCCCAGTATAGACAAACTCCACATTAAAACTTCCTGCTCAGGTGATTCTATATTATGTGAAGTACTCCACTAAAGCTTGTTATCACATAATTGTCACAAAAATGTGTTGAAACTGAACATTTTGTAGCTTCAGTTAATAGCTTCTATGAAGTTCTCTATGGTTACCAAACAAGCACTCTGAGCTTAGGGAGATATAGCCACATGGTAAGAAGACAGTTAGGAGGCTGTGCCAGGGGGTTTGTGTTCTACTTCCCCATCTGCATGTGCCACTGTGCAAATGGTTGCTGGACCACAGAGCACAGTAATACACAGCCTCATCCTCAGGCTGGGCCCCTGTGATGGTGAGGGCAGCCTTGTCTCCAAGCAGGGAGCCTGAGAATCGGGCAGGAACACCTGGAGCTCTGCTGCTGGTACCACCTATAAGACCCTTGTGTATGTGGTAAGATTTTTCTTGGACCCAGCTGGCATAGTTATTTGTAGTAACAGCCCCAGTACTTGAGCCACAGGTCAGTGTGACTGTCTCTCCAGGAGATGTGGTGAGTGAAGATTCCTGAGTCACAACTGCCTGGGACATGGCTCCTATAAACAGGTGAGAAATCCAGTGGTCAGCAGTAAAGCAGAGACAAGCTGTGCACTGCTGTTTCCCCACAGCATCCCAGAAAGCCCCCCTGACCTGTGCAGTGAGCCAGGAGTGTGATCAAAATAGAAGTCCAGGCCATGACTCACAGTCCACGTCTGTTCTTTCCACGATTACTCAGTACCAGGTAGTGCCACCAGCTACCTATAACTCCTGCTGCAGGCAATGAGGGGGCTGTTTATGCAAATGAGCTCCTCTTCCAGGCTTATTTTAAGCTGTCAGTTGAAAGATACTGATTTGACACAAGTTATTGACCACATTTTAATAAGAACCAAGGCCAGAATCATTACTCTTAGCTGCCTTTGCCTCTCCAGAGCCATACATAAATGCTGGCAATGTCCTAGAAAGATATCAGCAATAAAAAATCATGTTTCACCAAGACTTACCCTACTCACAGTGTAGAGAAATTCTGCAATATGCAGTGTAGTATAAAGGAATGGAAAAGGAAAAAGAAACAAAATAATTGCAAGAGCTCAGAGTGAGTAGGTTAATGATGGGAAAGTGACTTGTTATTTGTTTCTTCATCACACTTGTCACTTCATGGACAAAGGTGGATGTGTTTAGAATAATGAGTCTATACCTGCAAAATCAACTCATGATGAAGCGTCATTGCACAAACAGAAGTATGAACTGGGGAATGGACTGACAAGAGCAGAAGATGGTAAACTTACAAAATAAATGAGTCTGATGCACTGCTGGAGGTAGCAACTGTTTTACAGCAGTCCATTTTAGAGTTAGAACAACTGTTTAAAATTGTTGTCATTCTGGTCCAGTCTATTCATAGAAATATTATACATGGTATAAATATTGATGGTTGTTCATGTAACTCAAATGTGTGTAAAGTAAAAAAGAAACCATAGCATAGTACATAAATATACCCTCACAAACTGGAAAGGATAAAGTGAATATCACACAACGTATAAAAGGGCTTTCAAAGGAATTTGATGGCTGTTATTTCAGCATGTAAGTGCATGTTTTTTTGAAGTTTGGTTGTAGTTTTAAGCAAGAAATCAGAAAGATGAGTAGATCCAAGCTTTTTAGGTTGAATTAATATGTTCAGGAAATGTAGGGTGGTAGAATCTAACTTTTTATTTTTTTAATTATGTATGTATACACCTATACACATATGTGTGTATCTGTATGCTAACATACTCAAAATTAACTTTTTATACAAATTATATGTGTGTGTACTTACAAAACTTTGTCTTTAACATGGCATATATTTTATAAAAATTCCTGATCACTAACTTGTTTTAAATTTATAACAAAAATGTAATTCTGAAAGGTTATTAACATCAAGACTATATTAGAATCTCTGCACAAAAATATTTATGAAAGTATAGTTATCAAAATCTAATTGTAATGCATATTTCTTGCTCTTTTCTTCCATTTCTACATAATATGTATCTAAGAAAATGTCAATATTTGGAGTCAGGATCTGGACCCTGTGGCAGCAATGCACTGATTGGGAGCCAGGGAAATATATAAAGTGCTCTTCTCTTGAAAAGTAGGGCTACTTTTATCTTGTAGTAATTAAAATATAAGGTAGAGTGGAAAAATCAGTTAAATCAAAAAGAAAAAAAAACAGCTACTGGGCATATCAACAGGAGAGGAACAGGTGTGGACAGAACATGGAGATGACTGAGCTTGGTGGTTAGGGAATCAGATTTGACTTGGGTGTAAATGCAAACAGGTGCTGACCCTTTTTCCAGCTGTCACAAGATGGAGATTTGTACTTCTATCTACGTCACCATATCTGATAGAAGAATAATTCTATCATCTTAGGGATGCATCCGTATGTTTCTATGAAAGGAACTAGATTTGAGTAGTGGGGAGATTGACAGAGGAGTGGCTGCTTGCTGAGGTCTCTGTATTACCAGAAGATACACGGTGAAGGCAGCTGAGTCCCAATACCTTGGCAGAGGAAACCTCCAAACAGTACAAGAATAAATGCCATAAATAGTAGAGTAGATGTTCCCATGGATTGCTGGTCCAGGTTGACAATGTGCAGTAGGAATTGAGATCTGCTGATGCACATTTCTACATGCAACTTGAGGGAAGTGCAGGAGGAAGGGCAAACTCAGATCACAGCATGAGGGGCATTGATCCTGACCTTACAGTGGAGCAACCCTGCCTCAGGTCGTATTGTATCCACTCTTCATTCCAGACCCAGAACCTTTCTGCAAATGTGTTTCCATCCATGATGGCCTCTGCTCCCCACTCAGCCTTAGTGCTGTTGCTCAATTTACATACCCTTAGAAGGATGGAGGTTAATTTATTGCAAAGGAACCTCTCAGAAGGAAGAGCCTGATGATCAAGGTGAAGGTCTGTTTAAGGGAGCCTTCTGAGCTAGAGAAGATCAGCCACTGATTCCTGATCAAAGAACAAATGGCATCTTTTCTATGCTAAGGGTCCTTAGTGATTAGTTTACTGTTAACACAATTGCCTCATGACACACAATCATCATAGCCAAGAGGCTACATTCATTTTGAAGCTCACCAAATCTCTTGCCTCTGCTGAAACAACCATAGTACAATTTCTAAGATATGTGCTTCTGGTATGCTGTGTGTAATCCTGTGACTTCTCACAACTGAGACTGTTCTTTTCGGTGAGTCCTTTCTGCTGTGGATTATGTTACCATGAACTGTAAATTCCTTCCACCACCTGGTCCTCAGCTTTCAGAGCAGTTACAGTGTGAAAGAAAGATCCAGGTAGGTCCTGTACTCTGTGCTGTGAATTTGCCTCTGGGAAGAAGCAGCTGTAATGGGTCCAGGGAATGTGACCATGTGATGTTTCTGAAGGTTTCTAAGAATGTTCATAGCTCCCTCTGGTGGCTTCATTATTCCCAGATTTAGTGACTTTATTCATTTAACCAGTTTACTTCTTTTATTTGGCAGCCATACATTTATTTTCCAGGATCACTAATAAATATTACTTTCTCTTTTTACATTTTTTGGCTTATATGTATATTCTCATTTTTGAGAAATTATTCCCACTATTTTGTAGATTGATTTCAATGTTTTGGGGATTTAATCTTATCTAAATGCTTTGAAAGGATACAAGTAATGACCGTTACAACTAAAGAATTTATTTATTTATTTATTTTGTGCATGATACATAGAAGTTACTTAAGGGAGAATAATTCTCATAAAACTAAAGAACTAAGTAGAGTCAGATTGTCCAAGATTGTGTTACTGTTTTAACCCATTCAAGGATATCCACCACAACTAAGAAACAACTTGTCCCCTAATTGTCTAGGACTAAATACTGTAATCAGTTGTAACATGCCATCAAGGTAATTATCAAATATACGACCTGTAGCTATACGTTTCTCAGCTAGCTTTTTCCAAGGTGGTGGCAGTGGGGCTGGTGGTGGTAGTGTGAGTGTGTGAGTGTGTGAGTGTGTGTGTAACTAGGTGTCTGTGTTTGTGTTTACGGTGAGGTGCATCATATCCTGAATTAACTGAAACTTCAGTATGTTTGTCATTGATAGAAATATTATTGGTTTTCTGTTTATTTTGAATCATTATACTTTACTAAAATTATTTATGAGATAAAACATTTTGTGGGGGGTTTATGGTTTCTTATGCACAGAATAACCATGTGCAAATATAGATACCTTTACATCTTTTTTAATGTCTAACCACTGTATTATCTTTTCTTGTCTTATTGCTTTAGTTAAGACTAAAGACTAAATAGAATATGAATGTGGGATGTGGAATTCCTTGTCTTAGAGTTGATATTGGCGAAATGCTTTCAGTTTTTCCCAAATGACATTATATTGAAGTATACTCCTTTCATCCCTAGCCTCTTTACATTGTTTTAAAATTGGTAATGTTAGACCTGACCTAATACAAAACATATCTAGCAAAATTAACCACAAGAGCTAATTACTTAGCAGTGAAAGGATATAAGCACTTTAGAATAAAAGAGTCCCTATAAGTGAATTCTTCCTATGTCACTATGATTTGAGTGGACTGGCAACCCAGCCACAGAAGAAAGAAAATCTTTGCTAGCTGTACGTGTGTTAGAAGAATAGTCTCTAGAATATTTTTAAAACCATTATTACCCACAGATGACCCTCAGCTGAGGAATGGATGCAGAAATTAGGGTACCTTTACACAATGGAATATGGCTCAGCAATTAAAAACAAGAATATCATGAAATATGTAAGCAAGTAGTGGGAACTAAAGAAGATCATCCTGAGTGAGTTATCCCAGATGCAGAAAGACACACATGGTATACTCTCACTTATTAGTGATTTGACAAACAATATAAGATAAACACACCAAAATCTGTGCACCTAAAGAAGGTAAGAAAGAAAAGGACCCTGGGTAAGATGATTAATCCTCACTCAGAAAAGCAAACGGGGTGAACATCAGAAGAGGGAGAAAACAGGCAACAGGACAGGAACCTACCACAGAGGATCTCTGAAAGATTCTACCCAGTAGGGAATCAAAGAAGATGCAGAGACTCTTATGAAGGAAGGGGTACATGGAAAGACGTGGAGAAGACAAGAGCTCCAGAAGGAGAACAGCAGTACCAAAAATCTGGGCCAACCCAAGGTGCATACACTGAGATAACCTAAGATCTCTGCACAGATGTAGCCTATGGCAGCTTAGTATCTAATTGGGTTTCCTATTAAGGGAACAGGAACTGTCTCTGACATGAATGCAGTGGCTGGCTCATTGGTCACCTCCCACTGAGAGGGGACCAGCCTTACCAGGCCACAGAGGAAGACAGTGTTTTCGGTTCTGATGAGACCTGATTGACTAGGGTCAGATGGAATGGAAGGAGGGCTTTGCCTAGCAGTGGACTTGGAGAGGGGCACCAGAGGAGAAAAGGGAGAGAGGGTGGGATTGCGAGGGAATGAGGGAGGGGGGCTACAACTGGGATATAAAGTGAATAAACTATAATTAATAAAAAAATTAAAATTAAAAACGAAACTCCCCATGTCACATAATAGTCAAAACACTAAATCTACAGAACAAAGAAAAATATTAAAAGCAGCAAGAGAAAAAGGCGAAGTAACATATAATGGTAGACCTATAAGAACCACACCGGACTTCTCAGCAAAAACTATTAAATCCAGAAAGGCTTGGGCAGATGACATGCAGACTATAAGGGACCACAGATGTCAACCCAGACTACTTTACCCTGCAAACTTTCTATCAACATAGATGAAGAAAACAAAATATTCCATGACAAAACTAAACTTAAACAAATCTACACAGCAACCCAGCCCTACAAAGGATACTAGAAGGAAAACCCCAATCTAACGAAATCAGCTACAAACAAGAAAACAAAGGTTTTATATAATTTGACAACAAAATATTAACAGAAAACAAACATAGAAACACAGTAACACCACCAACTCCACAATAAAAAGAATTAACATCCACTGGTCACTATTATCTATCAAAATCAATGGGCTCAAGTCTCCAATAAAAAGATACGGACTAACAGAATGGTTGCAGAAACAGGATCCAACACTATGCTGCATCCAAGAAACACCATTCATGCTTAAAGTTTTGGGGAAATCAGGAAATCAAGGCATATTCGTAAATATAGTAAAAGCCCTATACAACAATCCAATAGCCAACATCAAACTAAACTGAGAGAAACTTAAATCAGTTCCACTGAAATGAGGGACAAGGCAAGGCTTCCTACTCCCTCATACCTTTTCAACATAGTACTTGAAGTCCTAGCTAAAGCAATAAGACAACTAAAGGAGCTCGAGGAGAGAAAAATCAGAAAAGAAGTCACAGTATCACTACGCACAGATGATATGAGAGAATTCATGAATGATGCAAAAAAATTCAACCAGAGAACTCCTTCAAATGAAAAAACACCTTCATTAAAGCAGCTAGATATAAAGTTAACTCAAATAAACCAGAAGCCCTCCTGTATACCAAAGACAAAATAGCCGTGAAAGAAATCAGGCAAACAACACTCTTCACAACAGCCACTAATGACATAAAATACCTTGGTAATGAAAAAAGTGAAAGACCTGTTTGAAAAACAACTTCAAGTCTGAAGAAATAAATTAAAGAAGATATCAGAAGATGGAAAGATCTTCCATGTTAGTGGATCGGTAAGATTAGCATAGTGAAAATGGCCATCCTGCCAAAAACAATCTACAGATTCAATGCAATTACCATAAAAATACCAACACAATTCTTTACAGACCTTGAAAGAAAAATTCTCAACTTCATATGGAAAAACAAAAAAAAAAAACAGAATTACTAAAACAATCCTGTACAACAACAGATCTGGAGGTATCTCCATCACTGATGGTAATAAAAGCTGCATGGTACTGGCATAGAAAAAGAATCGTGGCTCAATCGAATCAAATAGAAGACCCAGAAATAAACCCACACACCTACGGATACCTGATTTTTGACAAAGAAGCCAAAACCATACAATGAAAAAAAAAAAAAAAAAAGACAGCATCTTCAAAAAATTGTGCTATTCTAACTGGGTATCTATATGTAGAAAGATTGAAATGGATCTATATTTATCACCCTGTACAACAGTAAAGTCCAAGTTGATCAAAGTCCTCAACATAAAACCAGACACACTAAATCTGTTAGAAGAAAAAGTGGGGAAGAGCCTTGAACTCATTGGCACAGGAGGCAACGTCCTGAGCAAAACACCAAGAGCATAGGCTCTAGAGATCAACAATCAATAAATGGGACTTCATGAAACTGAAAAGATTTTGTAAAGCAAAAGACACTGTTATCAGAAAACAAACAAACAAACAACAACAAAAAAAAAACCCACAGCCTACAGACAGGGAAAAGATCTTCACCAACTCTTTATCTAACAGAGGGCTATTATCCAGAATATATAAAGAACTCAGCAAGTTAAACAGCAACAAATCAAGTAATCCAATTAAAAAATACAGTACAGAGCTAAACAGAACTCTCCATAAAAGAATATTGAATGGCAGAGAAACACTTAAAGAAATGCTCAACATCCTTACTCATCAGGAAAATGGTAATCAATACGACCCTGAGATTTCACCTTACACCCATCAGAATGGCTAAGATAAAAAAAAAACTCAAGTGACAACACATGCTGAAGAGGATGTGGAGAAAGGGGAACCCTCCTCCACTGCTGGTGGGAATGTAAACTTGTATAGCCACTTTGAAAATCAATCTGGCGCTTTTTCAGAAAATTGTGAATAATGCTACCTCAAGATCCAGCTATACCACTCCTAGGCATATGTCCAAAATATGCTCAAGTACACAACAAGGATATTTACTCAACCATGTTTGTAGCAGCTTTATTCATAATAGCCAGAATCTGGAAACAACCCAGATGTTCCACAATGGAGGAATAGATGCAGAAATTGTGGTACATTTACTCAATGGAATACTACTCAACAATAAAAAACAAGGAAATCAAATTTGCAGGCAATTGGTGGGAACTAGAAAAGATCATCCAGAGTGAGGTATCCCAGAAGCAGAAAGACACACATGCTATATATTCACTCAGAAGTGTGTATTAGCCATATAATATAGGATAAAAATATTGAAATCTGTAGTCCTAAAGAAGATAAACAACAAAGGACCCTAGTTCCTTAAGTGAGGCTGAAACAGGATAGAAACAGGAAGTAGAAGACAAGAAACAGGACAGAGGTCTTGCACTGGGGGCCTCTGAAAGACTCTACCCATCAGGGTATGGAAGGAGATTCTGAGATTCATAGCAAAACTTTGGGTAGAGTGCAGGAAAGTTTATGGAAGAAGAGGGAGATAGAAAGATCTGGAGGTGACAGGAACTGCATAAGAAGACCAACAGAGCCAAAAAAAACGTGGGCCCAAGAGGGGCCTGCAAAGA
The DNA here is from genome assembly GCA_010120015.1 of Rhombomys opimus. Lineage (NCBI taxonomy): Eukaryota > Metazoa > Chordata > Mammalia > Rodentia > Muridae > Rhombomys > Rhombomys opimus. Next base: position 223,903 of record REGO01000053.1, read on the forward strand.
TTGATATTCCAACCAAGTACCATACATGGAGAGGACCTAGACCTCCTGCTCAGTTTTCAAGTGGGTTTCCTATTAAAGGGAACAGGGACTGTCTCTGACATGGACTCAGTGTCTGGCTCTTTGATCACCACCTCTGGGGGGTGAAGTCTTGCCAGGCCACAGAAGAAGATGATGCAAGCCAACCCTGATGAGACTTGGTAGACTAGGTTGAGATAGAAGGGAAGGAGGTCCTCCCCTATCAGCGGACTAGGGAAGGGGTACAGGGAATGAATAGAAAAGGAGGGTTGGACTGGAAGGAGTTGGAGGGGGCTACTGTGGGGATACAAAGTACATAAATTCTAATAAATACATACATAAATAAATTCATTAATGAATTAAAAGGAAAAAATGGCATGTTTCACTGCATATAACCACAGAGACTAGCTATTGGGTAATGAACTAGGAGAAAGGAAATCATCTCCTAAGAAACAGAGAAAAGAGTATATAGCTATGGAGAGACAGTGGTGGTAGAGTGCAATGAGAGAAAGCAGAGCAATGAGTAATGAAGGGAACACAAGGAGAGACAGCTAGTATTAATGGCCATTTGCAGTGATAGATTAAAACGCCCTATAGTAAAACTTCTTCAAATATTTTCATATATAAGAGAAATCTACCAAAGTGAGGGGAACAAGGACTATTTCTAACAGGAACTCAATGAAGATACCTGATAAAACAGGATCAGATGAATGAGGGGAGGTCCCCCCCATCAGTGGACTTGGAAAGGGGCACAGTGGTGATGAGGGAGGGAGGGAGGGACTGGGAGGGAATGAGGGTTCGGGGCACGGCTGGGATACAGAATTAATAAAATGTAACTGATAAAAATAAAAAAATAAAAATAAAAAAAGAGAAATCTAAATGGATTCACCAAATAATGGTGTAGACAAAGCTGAACTAGACTTCTTTTGGCATCAAGTGAGACCTCCAATGCCAAAAATGGGATATATCTAACTGATTTTTTAACCAAAGTAAACTCATGAAAACTTCAAAACAATTCAGGCTATTGCCAGTGCTATTAGTTGCTATCCACAATTTATTTGAGTTAGTTAGTAGTTACTCATTTATTTATTTATTTATTTATTTATTTATTTATTTATTCACTTTGTATTCCAGCTGTACACCCCCCCCCTTGTTTCCCCTATTCTCTTTTCCTAGTCCATTGATAGGGTAGGACCTCGTCCCCTTCTATATGACCCTAGCCTGTCAGGTCTCATCAGGGCTGGCTGCATGATCTTCCTCTGTGACCTGGCAAGACTGCACTCCATCAGCAAGGAGAGGTGATCCAAAAGCTGGCCACTGAGTTCATGTCAGAGACAGCACCTAATTCCCTTACTAGGTAACCCACTTGGAAAGTCAGCTGCCTATGGGCTATATCTGAGCAGGGGGTTCTGGGTGTTCTCCATGCATGGTCCTTGGTTGGAATATTGGTCTCTTCAGGGGCCCCTGGGTCCAGATTTTTTGGCTCTGTTGGTCTCCTTTTGCAATTCCTGATCCCTCCAGATTTTTCTAACTTTCCCTTCTTCCGTAAGATTCCTTGCACTCTGCCCAGTTTGGCGATGAGTCTCAGCATCTCCTTTGATAACCACATTTGTCCTCTTTCAGAAGCTCCTGTAGAAGGTTCCTGTCCTGTTCCCTATCTTCAGATACTTGCCTATCTGAATGAGGTTTCAGCCTCTTCCCTAGGATCCTAGTTGTTGTTTAGCTTCTTTAGGACTATAGTTTTTAGCATGTTAATTCTATATTATATAGTTAATATCAATTTAAATGTGAGTATATATCAGATGTTTCTTTTTGTTTCTGGGTTACCTCACTCAGGATGTTCTTTTCTAGTACCCACAATTTATATTGTGGTTATATAATTTGTACTTTTATAGTGTGTGTGTGTTTGTGTGTACGTGCATGAGTGTGTAAGTGCCTGTGCATTTGTTTCTCCTCCTTTTGTTATTTTTCTGTTTGTTTGATTTTATTTTATTCAATTATTTTTGTTCTTGACTGTTTTTTAAAAGAGAGAAATGGCATGGTATTGGATCAGTGCAGAAGTGAGGAGGATTTTTGGAGCAGTTGAAGGAAGGGAAACCATAATCAGAATATATTGTACAAAACAACTTATTCTCAAGTAAAATCGATTAATTAAAATAAATTTAAAAACCAAAAGCACCACTAAGAACAACAAAAAAAAAAAAACAAAAAAAAAACACCAAAAGCCAACAATATAATGACTACAATGAACACAAACATTTCCATAATAACCTTAAGCCTGCACCTTACAGAAAGATGTATAGGCAATTAAGGAACGCTGAGTGGGAGACATAGTCTTCTCTAGGGAAAAGAACATAGTTGGTTATCCGATACTAAATCATCAATCCTGACATATACAAGTAATATGATAGAGACTGATCAGTTTGTATTCATGTAATAATGAATACACATACACATACATGTATGAATATTAGAAAAACTAATTTTTAAAAAGAGGCTATCAATTTGAAAAGGAGCAAAAAAGGATATACGGGCAGTTTTACTGGGAGGAAGTGGGAGAGAAAATTCATGAATGTGGAAGATGAGCTTTGACACCATAGGGTAAACTGAGGTGGACTTAGATAGGCAGCTGGCTGATCACTCTGCAGACCTAACTCTCTAGGTCAGAACTGATTGATGCTGACAGGGGCTTCTACTGATAGTGGCAAGCAGGGGCCAGAGTAAAATATTTCTGGAGGGTAAGAGCTGGTAGCTTCTGGTGGGGGCTTCACTGATTGTGGCAAGCATCTGGAAAAAGAAAAGAAAGAGAAAACAGACCCCCCACGCACATGCACACACACAAACACACACACACACACTTTCCCTTACTCTCATACTTAATGATAAAGTAAGACATACTGCAGACAAGTTCCAAAAAGCTTCTCTTACAACCTTCCCTAACTTCAAACATAAACATAGACATTCACACTTTAGTTGCATGGAGAAAATCTTTCTCCCATAGCCTATATACCCCAGAAAAATCCTTCAAACTGTACAAAATGCACAATGTGATTGCATCCTATTTTTCTTTAAGTGAATGATTATAGTGAGCATACATAAGAAAAACATGTTCCCCAATTCTCTCACATGATCAAATTTTTAACGAAGAATCAACCATCTTAAAAGGCAATCTTATAAAAATCTTGAAAGATTCATAAAATCTAAATTTATATATATATATATATATATATATATATACATATATATAAACCAGTTCCTTCTACTTTAAATCCTCAAGGTGCGCATCTATTTCTATATAATCTTTGTTAAACAACATCAGGAAGCTGAGGACAAAAATGGGAACAACAAACTAATCACCTTGAAGCCCAGCTTCAGTAAGAAAATCACATCAGCTAGTGCCAACTGGGCTATTGTTGTTGCATGCCAACCTCAAAAGGTCCCTAGTTCAATTATCAGTAGTATACTTTTCTGAACTTTAAATTGTTCCCTAAGATTTTCAACTTCAGAGCCACTAGCAAAAACATCTTTACATAACCTTGCTAAACTATCTATTTTTGCAAATTCTTTCTGATGGTAATGGCCATTGCTAGCACTCTACATCTCTAAGTTCTTTTCAAGAGTGGCAGTAGAATCATTAATCTGCTCCAGTAGCAATACCTGAAAGAGATCAAGTATTATTTTTGTGAGTGCCAGTGTACTTCCCAGTGAGGGGCTGGAAGCCACCTTAGAGTTTTTATACAACTCATATCTTATGAGGGATGAGGTGACCACAAAGTCAGCAAGCAAAGCTATGCTCCATAACAGCGTGAAGCCCTCAGGGATCTGCTTCCTGAGGCACACCCATCATGGTTGTGCTAACTGGTGGGTTATATTCCATGAGTTCTATGCTATTCTGTTGTTCCTCCTGCACATTCCCTGGCACAAAGTCTTAAGGAAAAGGACAAAATACACTGAAGAAAATAGAGCATATTTAATAAATAGTGTTAGAAAAACTGGATTTCTATATGCAGAAGAATGAAATTGGGCGACGAGCACACACCGTTTCTGAGCGGTGGAATACCTGAACTTCTGAGTTGGTGAATGGAAGGACCTCTAACCCAGGAAGACAACGGTGGAGATTTCTAGACTGACAGGGAACATCACAGGAGGTGAAAACTTTGGTCTCGGGTCACCCGGGGACTTGTTTGGGGAAGGAGCGAAACGACCCTTTGATCTCGCGGCACTCCCCTCCCCCAGACCTCCCTCCACCTCCGCATAGTGGCACAGCTGCCTGGTCTTTCTCAGAGAAGACCTAACTGCCTGAGGTATACAGCCGCTGGGGCAGAGCTCCAAGCCCTTTAGCGGCAGGCAAAGATCAGCAGTACGTGTCCCGGAGTCCCAGATCCGCGCAGCGGCGGCTACTACATCCCCCCAGGGCCTAAGTCTGCTGGACGCCATACTAGCTTCGCAGGATCGCCATCAGTGACGGTATGGCCCGCCCAATCGCACAGTGACAGAGAATACGCCGTATATTCACCAAAACCAGGCAGAAACGTCATACAACCTAGATACACCAGGTGCTGGGCCTCCCAAGCTTGGAGAGCACAGTGAAGAGACACCAGGACTTCCCAGAAAGCATCGGGGCTAGCGACCCAGTCACCAGTTACAGTGGGACTTGGCAGCGGGGCAGCACTGAGCTGGCGGGGCACAACAGCCCTCCAGTTTATGACTAACCAGGGCCAAACCAGAGAACAGAGAGAGCCTGGTTACGCCGTTCACCACTGACGTGACCACCCTGAAATTTCCAGCAGCAGCACCTCAGAACCTGGCAGTGACAGCAGCACAGAACTGGCAGGGCACATCTAAGAAGCAGGGCCAAACCAGAGAGCAGAGGCCGGACTCCACTATCTCTGCCAAGTGACCTGCATGTAAGTGAGTGCACCCTTGAGAATCTGCAGATCCCCAGACCCTGGGTTTTCTAAAACAGAAGCCAGGCATTGAACCCCCTTCCACC
>REGO01000053.1:235372-265184 GCA_010120015.1 Rhombomys opimus
TATGTATGTATAATAAGCAGGCAAGGAAACAGTCCAAATAACAAGTATGCTAGTGCTATAAAAACTGAATGTGCAGTAAAGAATTAAAAATGACTCAGAGTGATATACTATTCAGATGTTAAAAAATGATTCTTCATTTAAAATGCTGTATTAAATCTACTAGGAAACTCTTAGACCTAGTAAACACATGAAAGCTACAGGATACAAAATTAACACTTCAAAAAGCAGATTTTGTTATAATAACAGTCTACTCTCTGAGAAAGCAACTCAAAATATTCCTATCACAACTAATTCCCCTCAAGATGAAGCATTTAGACAAGTTTACCCACACATGCACACATATATTCAATGAACACACACGCACGCGCGCGCGCACACACACACACACACACACACACAATCTGCTATACCTTGAGTTTTCCTTAGTTCTCTTGAATGGTTCAACACAGGCTTCCTTTACCCACATCGCTCAGTTTCTCTGATATTCCAGGAATACCTGCACAACATATCTAGATGTATTTGCTTTAAATACCTTAGTATATCACTTACTTTTTCCCAAATTATTCTTTACCAAAAACCTGGTGAGTACCTTCAACTTAAAGAACAGAGATTGAAAAAAATCCACCATAAATTAACATGGCTGGGAGGAGATTCTTAGGAATCACCATAGGTGTTTGAGAGTGTAAGTTGTGCAGGTTTGAACGAAAATGACCCCCATTAACTCATAAGAAGCGTCACGTTTAGGTGGTGCCTTGTTGGAGGAAGTATGTCACTGGGGTGGGGGTGGGCTTTGGGATTTCAAAAGATTATGAAAGCTGGGGCCAGTAGCTCTCTCTGTGTCTGCTGCCAGCTAATCAAGTACTCTCAGCTACCTCTACAGAAACATGTTTGCTTGCATGTCACCCAGGGTTCTCCTTCTTGCTTAGCTTTTTTAGGTGTACAGATTCCTGCTATCACCTTAAACTTCTGAACTGTAAACCTGCCCCAGTTAAATGTTTTCCTTTATAAAAGTAGATCTGAATCCAAAGGGCCTTGCAGAGACTGATACACCAAGCATGGAGAAGACATGGACCACCTGCTCAGATGTGGCCCATTGGCCGCTCAGTATCCATGTGGATCTCCAAGTGAGAGAAGCAGGGACTGCCTCTATCATGAACTTGGCTGACTGCTCTTTGATCGCTTGCCTTTGGTGATGCAGCCTTGCCAGGCCATGGAGGAAGAGGATCCAGGCAGTCCTGATGAGACTTAATAAGCTATGGGCAGATGGCAATGGTGGAGAACTCCACTTTCAGTGGACTAGGGAAGGGGACGAGGGGAAGAGAGAGGGAGGGTGGAACTGGGTGAGTTGAGGGAGGGGGCTTCAAGCAGGATATATAATGAATAAATTGTAAAGGAAAATAAAATTAAAAAAGAAGTATTTAGTAATATATCTATCCAAAGTACTGAAGGACTTCTACAATGAAAATTTATTGATACTGAAAAAGGAAACCACAGAAGAAAACAGAGTGTGAATAAACACCCCATGTTACTAGACTGGCAGAATTCATACTGTGAAAATGTTTATAATCCTGTGCTGTTTCCTGTTTTCTCTTTCTTGTGATGTCTATCCCGTTCACCATTGTGAGTGAGGATTGATCATCTTACCCAGGGTTCTCCTTCTTGCTTAGCTTTTTTAGGTGTACAGATTTTAGTATATTTATTCTATTTTATATGTCTGATATCCACTTACAAATAAGTATGTACCATGTGTGTCTTTCTGCTTCTGGAATACCTCACTCAGAATGATCTTTTCTAGTTCCCACCATTTGCCTGCAGATTTCATAATTTCCTACTACAGAGGGCCTCTGAAAGTCTCTACCTAGCAGGGTATCAAAACAGATGCTGAGACTCTTAGCCAAACTTTGGGCAGAGTGCACAGAATCTTATGGAAGAAGGGGGAGACAGAAAGACCTGGAGGGGACAGGAACTCTACAAGGAGAGCAACAGAACCAAAAAAATCTGGGCCCCGGGGTCTTTTCTGAAGACTGGTACTCCAACCAAGGAACATGCATAGAGATAACCTGGAACCCCTGCACAGATATAGTTCATGGAAGATCAGTCTCCAAGTGCCTTCCCTAGTAAGGGAAACAGGGACTGTCTCTGACATGAATTCAGTGACTAGCTCTTTGATCACCTCCCACTGAAGGGGAAGCAGCCTCACCAGGCCACGAAGGAAGACAGTGCATCCAGTCCTGAAAAGACCAGACAGGCTAGGGTCATAGGCAAGGGGAGGAGGACCTCCCCTATCAGTGGACTTGGGAAGGGGTATGGGAGGAAATCAAGAAAGGAGGGTGGGATTGGGAAGGAATAAGGGAGGGGGATACATTTGGGATACAAAGTGAATAAACTGTAATTAGTGAAAATAAATTAATTTTAAAAAGAAAATGTCTATAGTATCTAAATTAATTTACAGAATTAAAGTAATAACTACTGAAAAGCTCATGTCATGTTTCCCAAGTTTAGAAGAAAAAAAAATATGAGAATTGCCTCCTATTATACTATAAAAAAAAAGCCTAGTTTTTTTACATTATATATACACTGGTGAACTAATGGAATAGAATAGGAGAACCAGAAATAAAATGACATTATAAATACACTGGTGAACTAATGGAATAGAATAGGAGAACCAGAAATAAAATGACAAAGACATACCTACTTAATTTTCACAAACAAAACAAAATATACTTGGAGGGAAAGTAACCTATTTAACAAATGATGCTAGCAAAACTGAACTTGTACTTGCAGAAGTTGAAATTTGATTTATATCTTTCACCTTATACATAAATAAATTCAAAGTACATCAAAGACTTCAATTTAAACCATAAAACTCAAAAAAATTTTTCAAAGAAAAACCCGGAGACTCTCTTGAAGATAATGGAGAGGGCACAAACGTGTCACATAGGGCATCAACAGCACATGAGCTAATACTAATCACCACCGGATGGATACATGAAAATAAAAAGCTATCTTTGTAACAATGGAGACAGGCAGCAAAGTAAACCACCCACAGACTGGGAGAAAACTCTTTATGAGCTGTAATTCCCCAGGGGCTAATACTCAAGCATTTACAGGGACTTAAAGAAATAAATAGCAGCGAAATCAATCACCTGTGAACAAGTAAACAAAGGAGATGCCTAGACACTTTGAGAAACAGAAACACAAATCAACAATAACTAATATTATTGTTAGTTATCTTAAAATGTTCAGTATCCCTAGTCATTGGGGAAATTCAATTTAAAACTGCTTTGAGATACCACCTCCCCCAGTCAGCATGGCTGCTATAAACAAGTCTGACAGTGAATGTTCAAAAGAATGTGGAGAGAAGGGAACAGTCACTGTCAAGTAAATAAATTAATTCAGACATTGTAGAAAATGTTTATGGATTTTGCAAAAATAAAAATAAAAATAGAACTGCCATGCTACCCAGGTCTTTCACTCCTGGGCAAATACTCAGAGACCCCCATACTCTAGTATAAAGATATTTGCATTCCATGTTCATTTCAGTTTAATTAGCTATAGCAAAAAACTGGCATCAGTGTACTTGTTCATCAATACATGTGTGAATTGTGAAATTCTGGCACACACACACAAGTTCTATTTAGTTTAAAATGAAGATGAAGCTTAAAAAATAACAAGAAAATGGGTGAGCTTGGAATGTACAATATTAAGAAAACTCACATCCTTATGTTTTTCTCATATACAGCTTCTAGCCAAAATATCTGAATATACATAAGCAAACCTACATTTGGGTACACTGTAACATGAAGAAAAGAGAGTAAGAAAGTCTGTGTGTAAGAGGAAATGGGACAACTGAATACAGATAAAGGACATGAGCTATGAAATTGGACATAAGGATAGATGTTTTTCTAGTTCTAATTCTGGGTTGGATGATGGGTAAGTTTATAAAATACATTTGGTATTGAAAGTGTGAAATCTAATGTGAAACTCCAGAACTTTGGTTCAAGATGCCTATTCTAACTGTACAGAATTTTCTTACGTTTGTATCATTTAAAATTAAAAAAAAAAACTGCTTTTCACCCAGAAGCAATCCATTTGTATGAGCAGGTATGTAGAACCTGACTGAATGCTTGTGGTCTTTCCTATTTAGATTGATGCCACTCCCAAGAGAGGTGCATTTGTGTAATCTATCTTAATCTATAGATATTAATGTGGCTTTCTTAACAACTGAGGGTGTGATTTTTTTTTTACCATGGACAGTTATTGTTTGTTTTTGAGACAGGGTTTCTCAGTGTATTCCTGGCTGTCGTGGAATTCACTCTGTAAAGAAGGCTGCTCTCAAACTCAGAGATCTGCCCACCTCTTCTTCCCTGGTCCTGGAATTAAAGGCATGTGTCACCATGCCCTACAAGGAGCAGTTATTACAATTTATTCATTTATTCATTTTGTATCCCAGCTGTATCCCCATCCCTAGTTGCTTCCCAATCCCACCCCTGAACCCTCTTCTCCTCCCATGCCCCTCCCCCAGTCCACTGATAGAGGAGGACCTCCTCCCCTTCCATCTGACTCTAGCCGATCAGGTCTCATCAGGACTGTCTGCATCATCTTCCTCAGTGGCCTGGTAAGGCAGCTCCATACCCCCATGGGGAGGTGTTCTGAGATCTAGCCACTGAGTTCAAGTCAGAAACTTCCCTTATTAGGGATCTCACTTGGCCATTGAGCTGCCATGGGCTACATCTGTAAAGGAGTTTTAGTTTATCTTCATGAATGGTCCTTGGTTGGATCCTTGGGCCCAGATATTTGGGTTCTGTTGTTCTCCTTTGTGGAGCTCCTGTTTCCTACAGGTCTTTCTATCTCCCCCTTCTTTCATAAGATTACCTGTACTCTGCCCAAGTATGGCTATGAGTCTTACCATCTGCTTTAATACCTGTTGGGTAGAGTCTTTCAAAGACCTTCTGTGGTAGGCTACTGTCCTGTTCCCTGTTTTCTCCCTCTTCCGATGTCTATCTCATTTGCCTTTCTGTATGAGAATTGAACATCTAACCCAGGGTCCTCCTTCTAGCTTAGCTTCTTTAGGGGTAGTTCTTATTAGTCCTTGTCTTCCTACAGTGAGGCACAAGGCAGAATTGAGTGCATCTTTCCCAAACATACAGAAGACTCTTCGAATTTCTGAGCTTGTGGCAGGACTCTGCAGCACTGCATTTTCATTCCTCTGTATACCTTTGCTAAAACCTTCCTCCTCTTTGGAGGCCGTACTAACGACTATCCCTACTAAGAGCCTGGCTAAGAAAGTGACCCCACCTCAGACAGGTTCCCACAGCAAAGAGCCCTTCACAGTGCTGAACGTCATAAGAATTCTGCAGACCATCTTTTAGCATATATTCACCACACACTTGAGTTTCTCAGGAGTAGGCCATGCACAGTAGGGCCTTCATCTCTCTAATGCTATCTCTGTAAAATAATTTCTACCACTGCTGAAAGGTATATGGCATATGTTCTTGAGCTACCTGTTTTTAACCTTGGCAAATTCTTCCTGTAGCTGGACTCATTCCACAGTCATAGTTAAGTCCTCCTCCACTCAGTCAATTTTTAGTTTTAAAGTATTTCCTCCCTTACACACTATTCTTTCCTTCCCTACTCCTATCTTCTTCTTTCTTCTCCTCAGCAATACTCTCTTCTACTGAACCACAACACCTTCCCACAGTTGCCCACATCATAGGAGAGCTGTTTTACAAGCCATCTGGTTTATTCCCCTAGAGACTCCAGCAGTGCATGAGTATCATGTGCCTTGCGATCTTTCATACCCCAAACAACTTGTCAGCAATCTGGATGTCCAACATGGAACAAAGTAGAAAAACATTTACACATATATGCCAGAGCCCCCTGGCAGAATTGAACAGTTCCAGAGTGGGGAGTGAGGAGTGAAAGAAAATAAAAAAAAACCAACACACTATACATGGGATTAGTTCAAGAGGGCTCCCATTTGAAACTGTCACTCCAGTTTATTCCACAATCCCTTTTCGCAGTCAGAGCAACGTACTTCAGTACAGTGATGGGGTTCATGGGGAGCTCAAACTTGTTTACTTCGATCACGTGTCTGTGTGATGCTCACACAAACAAAAGGAAGCGACCCTGGCAAAACATCCTGCCTATCCCTGTCTCCAGGTGAAGGCCAGGGTGAAAGCATGTTTTTTACTGAGAGTTCAATTACAACACAGACTGACACACAAGCAGCTCTCCTCATTTTCCTTTTTTTTAATTTTAAAAATTGACTATAACTTAAGAGCTATACAGCAGAAGATTGTGTCTGTCCTATGTTGTATCCCTTGAGAGATATATTTTTACCCATAATTGATACATGAATTCCATAATTCATGGCCTGTCTTAGGTTAAATATTCTTCAGAGAGATCTAACCCAGCTTTTACTACCAACCTCCATTAGAGTAGACACTGAAGTTTAATCTTATGCATATCAGCTTAACTATAACTGGTAGTAGAATGCTCCTAATAAGAGTAAAAAGCCAAGTCCTATAACATTCCATAATCACTTAGAAGATGACACCTTATCAAAATACCAAGTTTGATAAACGTTCTCAAGAACCATAATAAAAGGTTGTCGAATCAAAATAGCTAAAATCAAAAACTCAAATGACAACAGATGCTGGAGAGGTTGTGGAGAAAGTGGAACCCTCCTCCATTGCTGGTGGGAATGTAAAGTGGTACAACCACTTTGGAAATCAAAGTGGCTCTCTGGCTCTTTGGCTCTTTCTTAGACAATTAGGATTACTGCTTCCTCAAGACCCAGCTATAGCATTCGTAGGCATATATCCAAAAGTTGCTCAAGTACACAACAAGGACATTTGCTCAACCATGTTTGTAGCAGCTTTATTCATAATAGCCAGAACCTGGAAACAACCCAAATGTCCATCAACAGAGGAATGGATACAGAAATTGTGTTATTTTTACACAATGGAATACTACTCAGCAATCCAAAACAAGGAAATCATGAAATTTGCAGGCAATTGGTGGGATCTAGAAAAGATCATTCTGAGTGAGGTATCCCAGAAGGAGAAAGACATACATGGTATATACTCACTTATATAGACCTATAAGATATGATAAACATAATGAAATCTATATACCTAAAGAAGATAAATAAGAAAGAAGACCCGGGGTAAGATAATCAGTCCTCACTTAGAAAGACAAATGGGATGGGCATTTGATGTAAGAGAAAACAAGTAACACGACAGGAGCCTACCACATAGGGTCCCTGAAAGACTCTACCGAGCAGTGTATCAAGGCAGAAACTAAGACTCATAACCAAACCTTCGGCAGAGTGCAGGGAATCATATGAAAGAAGGGAGAGTTAGTATGACGTGGAGGGGATAAAAGCTATACAAGGACCAAATCTATCTGGGCACAGGGGTCTTATATGAGACTGTTTCTCCAACCAAGGACCACATATGGATATAACCTAGAACCTCTGCTTGGATGTAGCCCATGGTAGCTCAGTAACCAAGTGGATACCATAGTAAGGGGACAGGGACTATTTCTGACATGAACTCAATGGCAGGCTCTTTGACCTCCCAACCCCCAAGGGAGGAGCAGTCCTGCTAGGCCACAGAGGAGGACTTTGCAGCCAGTCCTGAAGATACCTGATAAACTAGGGTCAGATGAAAGGGGAGGAGGTCCTCCCCTATTAGTGGACTTGGAAAGGGGCAGGGAGGAGATGAGGGAGTGAGGGTGAGATTGGGAGGGAATGAGGGAGCAGGATACAGCTGGGATACAGAGTTAATAAAATGTAACTAATAATAATTTAAAAGAAGGCTGTCGAGCAACCAGAACCTATAGTTTACATTGATGGCAAGAAACATTAAAGTTTGAATCTTGTATAAAAATATTAATATTTCCAAGTAACAAAGCATAAGGAGAATTTACATAGGCAATTATAGGGCCTCCCAAGGGTTTCTGTGGAAAGCTTCCAAATTTAGGTCTGCTGAAAACCAGAATCAGACCAAAGTCCCATAGTCAATTCTCTTTTTCATTCTTCCTGATTTTGTTGAGAATTGTGTTGATTACCAGACCATTCAAGCCCTATCAATTGTATCTAAAAAGTTTCTCTACACATCTTCTCCCAAGAGCAGAATAAGACAAAGGTGGGTCAGGAGCATATGCTGAATAGAGCTCTCCATTCACCATCAGGACAGAATTCACCATGGTCAGCAGCAGGAACATCCTCCTTCTGGTTAACATCTGCAAATTGCACCACCCTTTCTGGATCTACCTGGCTCCTTCTGCATCCTGCAGAAAAACACAAACATGCCCTCTTCACCATAGTAATACAGGGTCAGGGCCCTGCCATATTCCAGCAATTGGATTTTTCCATTTCACTTTGAAATATATCTTTGGTATTAGGGTACCACTATCTATCAGCCACAGCCTTGTATATCCACATTCAAAAATATGAAATAAAGAGAGCATGATTAAGATTTGGGGATATGACTCCCCATTTTTTATTTTTTGCAGATTTTTAAACATATCTAATGACCAATAATCAATAAACAAGACATATTGAATATGGTAAACTTATGCAGACAAAACACTTTCCTATTTGTTGAAACTGATTTTTATGACCACAGAAGTTTTCTGGCAGAATTAACCATTTGCTTTCCTATTGGAAAAACTGAGAAGTTGCCTTTTTTTTCCCCTAAGCTCAAGTGATTTTAGCTGTTGCTTGACACTGCTCAGCAAATTTTAACTTCCTCAATAAATGATCTTCTTTGGCTAAACATTCTCTTGCTAATTGCTTACAGTCCCTCAGCCATAGGGCCTTAGTAGACAAGGATTCTAAAGAGCTTGAGTAAATAGTCCTGTAGGACCATACTGAACAGATGCAATTTTTTTTCTTTTCATGTGATTTTTTAAAATTAATTACACTTAATTTACTTTGTATCTCCCCTGTAGTTCCCTCCCTACTTCCCTCCCAATACTTCCCTTCCTCCTCCTTCTTCATGCATGCCCCTCCCCAAGTCCGATCTAGGGGAGGTCTTCTTTTCCTTCCTTCTGATCCTAGTCTGTTAGGTCTCATGAGGAGTGGCTGCATTGTCTTCCTCTGTGGCCTGATAAGGCTGCTCCCTCCTCAGGGGGAGGTGATCAAAGAACAGGCCAATCAGTTCATGTCAGTGACAGTCCCTGTTCCCACTACTATGGAACCTCCTAGGAGACTGAACTGTCATGGGCTACATCTGTGCAGGGGTTCTGGGTTATCTCCATGCATGCTACTTGGTTGGACTATCAGTCTCAGGGAAGACCCATGTGCCTTGATTTTTTGGATCTGTTGCTCTCCTTGTGGAGCTCATGTCCCCTCCAGGTCTTACTAACTCCCACTTCTTTCATAAGATTTCCTGCAATCTCCTCAAACGTTGGCCATGAGTCTCAGCATCTCCTTTGATAGTCTGCAGGGCAGAGCCTTTCAGAGGCTCTCTGTGGAAGGCTCCTAACTTGTTCCCTGTTTTCTTCTTCTTCTAATGTCCATCCTCTTTGCCTTTCTAAATGGGGACTGAACATTTTAGCCAGAGTTCTCCCTCTGGATTGGTTTCTTTAGGTGTACAGATTTTAGTAGATTTATCCTATATTATGACTATATGAGTGAGCATACCATGTGTGTCTTTCTGGGATAGCTCACTCAGGATGATCTTTTCCAGTTCCCACCATTTACCTGCAAATTTCATGATTTCCTTGTTTTTTATCACTGAGTAGTATTCCATTGTGTAGATATACCATACTTTCTCTATCCATCCCTCAGTTGAGGGGCATCTTGGTTGTTTTCAGCTTCTGGCTATTACAAATAAAGCTGCTACAAACATGGTTGAGCAAATATCCTTATTATGTACTTGAGCCTCTTTTGGATATATGCCTAGAAGTGGTATGCCTGGATCTTAAGGAAGAGCTATTCCTAATTATTTGAAACTGCCAGCTTGATTTCCAGAGTGGTTGCACAAGTTCACATTCCCTTCAGCAGTGGAGGAGGGTTTCCCTTTCTCCACAACATCTCCAGCTTCAATTCAATTTTTTTAATTGTTTAAAAGTTATAGGACCATGGACTCTCACCACATTACTCTGTCCATCAGATCGCTCTAGAACTGGAAAACCATAAAACTCAGTTATATCTTCTACTTTCTGTCTACCTTGTTGTAAAGAAGCTTGTAAAGGGGATACAGTTGCACATTCAGTGAACAAATGAAAAAGTCCCTTTGTCTTTTGTGTTATAGCAACTATAGCTGTCCCAAGATAAGGAGCCAAACCTACAATGAGGGAGTTGGGGTGGGGGATTGAGTCTCATTTTCCCTAGTACTTAATTTTCCAATTTTTCTGTTTATTTTCTCCAAGCCCCATTCAAACTTTTTTTTATTTCTTTTAGCCAAGGCTTAAGATTTTTTTAACACTCATAGCCTGAATTAGAGGGAATCTCTCAGAATAATACTTAGCTGCTTCTTCCTCTAGCTCTGCAACCTCATCAGGATCTAAGTCATCCTCAAAGTCTTTTACTAACAAAAAGTTATTATCATTAGCAGGGACATGAAACTCTTTGGGAGGAGCCAATGGTTTAATCTCTTTTTGTCTTGAAGCCTCCCATTTTTCTTTCCTCTTTCTCTCTAACCCTGAAAGTTTTACTTTCTCAGATCCATTCCACATATACAAACTATTCCTAATTAAATTCAATGCAAAAACATGAGACTACTGTTCTTGTTCCATTTCACTATTGATTTTTACTCACAGTGCCCTTTTCTCTTTACTTTACAATCCAAGCTCTCCAAAAGCAGTGCTGTCCTTCACTGCTTCCCTGTATCTTAAGGTTCCTGTCCACGCACAAAAATTCTGGAGCTTGTCTGCAGAATTGAACACTTTACTGAGTGCAGAGTGAAGACTGAAAGAAAATTAAAAAAAAAAAAAAGACACACTACACATGGGATCAGTTAGAGAGGGCTGCCAGTAGAAACTATCAGATAGGTATATTCCACAATCCCTTTTGATTGTCAGAGCAAAGCATCTTGATACAATAAAGGGGTTCATGGAGAAGTCAAACTTGTTTACCTCAACCACCTATCTGTGTGATCCTCACACAAACAAAAGGAAGTGAACTTGGCAAAACATCCTGCCTATCCCTGTCTCCATGTGAACACCAGTGTGAAAACAGTTTTTTTTTCTGAGCTCAATAACAAAGCAAACTGACAAACAAGTGGCTCTTCACACACACATACATATAAATGTTTCCAAAATATTTTTTAATGTAATCTTTAAAGTGAACCTTAAGTACTAACCAATCCAGGTTTCTACTGCCAATGCATGATGTCCTGTGAGAGTTCATCTAAATCCCAGCTAAACTGTGGAGTCTTAGCTGCAGTCTTTGCTCTATTAACACAGAAAACACTTCTTTGGATATTCAATGCTGATCCTAATTTGATCTTTTTTTCTTAATCTTTGCTGTAATGATTTTGGCAGAAAACATGTTTTCACATAATTAATGACAGGTTTTACCTAACTAATTTCACTCTATACATTATTGCCTTGATTTACTCTGTGCTTTCCTTGCTCATTTTGGGAGGAATGTATTGTCTGCATGAGTAGGATGGGAGAGATGTTAGAAAGGGAGAAATGCGTAGAATAATTTTTAATAACCCAGAAGTGAAAAATTACAAAAAACTGAAAAAATTTGAGGGAAAAATGGGTGGCTGAATAGTCCATCTATCCTAGGTAGTTGTTTTCATTGTGTTAGTAAGATAAATGAGGATATGTAAAAGTATATTCAGTTTTGGTTTTGAAATATGTTTCCTTTCTCACTGTCATTGAATTATTTCTCAAATGTAATGTACTTGAGTATGGTCACTACTTTTCTTTCTGATTTGAAATTAAACATTCTATATAATTTTATAGATAGAATTCTTAATAATGCCAGATTTATTGTTTTCTTTGGCACTTTTGCTGGGCATTCTTTCTCAACTTTCATTATTGCAGTACCATGTTCTTATGAGCTTTGCAGTTAAAGGACAATTCATGGGATGAAAGAGTTTTACTATATTTTTATGCTCACTGTTTGTAGACATTAAGATTTCATTTTAGAGCATGGTTGAGTCTTCTATAGAGTTGGCTAACTCATGCTTTGTCCTCAGTAGTATATGATGCTCTCATAAAATAGTCACTATTATTTTATATATATATAACACTATTATTTTCTTAGAAGTGGGGGACAGCAATTTGGGGACATAACAACCTCATCTTTATATATTAGTGATATAAGTAAAGTCAAAGCCAGGGGCTATTTAAAATACTGAAACTTAAAACAGATGCTTAACTTTTATGTTAGCTTTTCCATGTTACAGATATGTTTGTCAATATAGAGTTAGTGATGTCATATTGGAGGAGAAATGAAAATATGCGAGTGACTCTTGGTCAGAGATGCTAAATACCTCACACATGTAAGGAAATATCTGATCCAAAATGTCAGTAGTAGTGCCCTCTAAAAGTCCTGTTTTCAACCATTTCCATTCCATGGATTGTACACAAATGTGTAAATAATTCAGTTATTCGTATGATGGGGGGAGAGTGGAATATTGAAGGGAATTTAGAGGAAATTATGGCCTAACAACACAAATAGCACTATTTTTAAAGGAGACATGATATGGCAAGAGTCCTTTTAACAAAATATTTCACAGCTGGTGCTTTGGGGAGTTTTTGTCTCACTTCCTCCATGGTTCACATCACTGTGAATATAGCTACTATCATAAGATTGACAGTAGTAGTCAGCCTCATCCTCAGCCTGCACATTACTGATGGTCAGAGAGGCTGAGTTGGAGGAGCTGTCAATAGAGCCAGAAAATCGATCAGGAATCTCCGATGGTCTGTTGTTATTATCATAGATTACATTGGTGGGGGAACTTCCCTCGTGCTGCTGGTACCAGTGCACATAGCTGCTTCCAATGTTTCCACTGCTGCGCTGGCAGGAGATGGTGACTTTGCTTCCTAGAGACCCTGACACAGAGTTTGGCTGAGTCAGTACAAACTGACCACATGACCCTGTAAGAAGAAAATAATAAAAGTCAGTAAGAACAAAGCAACCCATTCACAGATAAGCCTATGTACCAAACATCCAAAGCTATAAGTAGTTACTCTCCCAGAACTCCTTCAGTCAACTCACCTGCTAAGTAATAAAGGAAGACAAGGAGTAGTGGAGCCAGAGTCATGGTGAAAACACTCAGATTCAGCTTCCTGAGTCCAGTGGACAAGCTATAGCTCAATACCCCTTCTTATCTGTCTCTGGGATTCTAGTTGCATGCTGGCTGTATGCAAATACCCCTCTTCCAGTGATGATCAAGTCTCTACTTTTGTTTCAGACTGAGTCTGACTGACAAATAGAGAGACTGCTTATGAGGAAGATGTGGGCATCACCAAAGGACAGGACAGAAAAGCTGAAAATGAAGGGAAACAGGAGAGGAGTGGGGAGGTTGGCCATGACTCCTAATGCAACCATGTCTTGTTACCTGGTATGTGACTGCTAGGGTCAGAACTGCCAACAGTGAGACCATTTGAAACCTCACATAGCGATTTTCTGGAGTCTGAGTGGAACATAAATTGTCCTTTAATAAAATTCTGTCAATGTCAACTAAAGCAGTGTGTAACCCAGTTTACTTTTGCATAGAGAATCAGTGACCAGTTTGAGAACTGTCTTCCTTTGATATAAAAGTCCTGTAGTTGTAATTGTGGTCGTTTCTAGGTAAGAATTTACTCAAGATTGTAGTTAAGAGTTTACCTCAGCACTTAAGAGTTCTTGCTGTTCCTGCACAGTATGTGAGTTTGGTTTTCAGCACCCATGTCAGACAGATCAGAACCTCCTCTAATTATAGCTCTATGGCATTGGATGTTCTATTTAAGCCTCCTAGGATATCCAGATTCATTAGCTTACATACACACACACACACACACACACACACACACACACACACAAGCACACTGTCAAGATATCAAATAACTACCATCTACCACATATTAGGTCTGAAGAAACAATGAAAATAAAAAAGCTGAAATCTTCATGAAATCACACATTCTAAGTAAATCCCTTCTCAAACAGTTGTGTATTTGTAACATTGGAAGAATGAAGCAATGGAGAAAATATCAAATTGTATATATTGAGACTAGATTATTAAAATTGAAAATACTTTTGAGTCATTTTTCTATGCGAAGTAGGTACTGTCCAAGAAGTTATGAAATTTTTTTGTTACTATAAATATTTTACTGACCAATGATTCTATTGAGATGAAGGACAAAGTATAATACAGAATTTCGAGTTTACTTTGCATGTGGCCAATTGGACCTAGGAGCAGGAAGGATCCCAGTGCCGCTCTTGGGTAATAATTCTCAGTGGCATCACTACCTGTGTAAGTGTGGGGAAGGAAGTAGTGATTTCTGAATGACTTGGTCTTGCAGCAGCTTTGTTTTCTCAAAAGCAGCCCATCACTGCCCTCTAATGGGCATAAGCATTTCCATGAGAGATACTGGGGAGTGAAACTTTTTCTTCCAGGGAAGCAATTGAAAGAGTTTTAAAGGAGCGTGGGTAGGCAAGGAAAACAAAAACAGGCCTCCTGAGATGGCCTCTTCTTGTTGCTAGAATACTCTTTGAGAAGAAATAGCTAAAAGGCACAAGAGTACATATTAACACATAACTAATAGAGAGAAGGGGAGAAACCTGGAGCCCAAAAAATTACCCAAGTGAACATTTAGCACCTGCTTAACAGACTTCCTCTCTTCTCCCATTCTGAATTCCATTCTCCACTACTTGGTTCTATATTTCCCAATCATTCAGGTTTTTTCCCTCCAGGGCAGAAAATAATTCCCTGCAGTTTTCCAACATCCCAGCTAAATTTCTTCAGGTTTCTCACCTAGGATTTGACATGACCTTTTCTCAAGCTGATATGCTTAACTGAAAATCACAGAGAAGAACTTAGAATCATTCATGATGCAAGAGGTACTTGGAGGCCATCTTCCTCACTAAGTAATACTTCTGCACAACTACAGGTTTGGATTCTCAGTTATACCTGACATCCATTGGTTGTATAGAGAGCAGGTGCTTGGACTCTGAATGAGCACGGTGGAAGGTGGTTTTAACCTTGAGAACCAGGACAAAGGCTTGTGTAGCTACTTTCAGCCAAGATACATGGTAAATAGTACTCCCAAGGAACTGATAGCTTGGGAGGAGAAAGACTGGGAGATGCATATTTTGTACTCGGTGACTTTGGGAGTGATCCACAGTAATGTTACTCTTCTTGTCATAGCTTCTGCATTTCACCCTGGCTCTTGGACTCTTGAACTGGAAATAGCTAAATGGAAGCACCTGAGTGTAGGCTGATGGAGAAAATGCATAGTACACCCTGAGTTCTATGTCCAGCATTGTAAAAGTCAGCCAGTGGAGGAAAGACAGAGAATGCTTTTTTTTTTCAGCATCATAGCTTATGGAATCATAGCTTAAAGTGTTTATATTTTGGCTTTTCCTCAGTTTTATCTAAATATTGTCCAGTAGTGAAAAGTAACAGTCTGAGATGTTGATCTTATGGTTGTCCAGTATCCATATTTGGGGGCTATACTAATGTGATCAGGAAGATGAGAGAGGAGGATGTCTGAAGCCCGATAAATTCCCAGGGGATTGTGATAAATTTCTCAACATAATTTGTAATTATTCTCTTTTTCTTGAAGGCAATGGAAATCACACCTGATAGTTAAGCAATCTATAGTTTACAAAAAAAGGGTCAATACCCCTGAAAATATTTATTCTTTGATACCAAGCAAAGCCAGAGTAGAATAAGACCTCCGAGTCTTCTTCATAAAGATGCAAAACCGGCTTAAAAGAAGAAAGTCTAGAGGAGCCAGAGGTTCCTCTCAAGCCCAAGATACCCAAAAAGACCAGATCCATTTGTGGTCTTTACTGTGAAAAGTAAAAGGAAAATAATTAATTTTGGCCACATGTATTGTTGTAAACACCCAGAAAAGAAGTATAGCCAATGGGAGGGAACATAGGCATCTTTCTTTAATGGTTCAGAGGCTCCCTGGGTTAACACTCCCTGGGCTATAAACATATGAGATGCTACATATGCACCTATTATTCTTCTGCATAAGAAAAATGCATCTGAGATGATAAGACATTGTCATCCTGACTCAATTTGAAACTGCCATGCCTATATGCAGCCAAGAGAAACAAGCCCACTATTATTTTAGCCTAAAAGTCAAATGATGATTGCATAGCTTCTCTCTTCCTCTCTAGAAGCCTATGTGAGGTATCTCACAAAATCATTTAACCAGTCCAACTGCTATCAAAGTTTTTGAAAGCAAATACTTGGTTCATCATCCTCAAAACTAGCCATGGTCCCATTGTTTCTGTGTGGGACATTCCTGGGAAAGGTTCTACTCTGACATGGCCTGTTACAGTCTCTAGCATTATCCTGTCCAGTTAGTGTGCCTCTCTGCTTCTACAGATAACCCTGCAGATATATGCTAGATGTACTTCACACCAATATTTTACCCACATTACCCTGGTCAGTTCCCAGGAATCCCCTCATGAAAATTTCCTCTCCGGTGGATTGATGCCACCTAGATTTCACTACTATTTTAAAAAATCAGCTAGAGCAGTCACAGCTCCTCCTCTGAGATCAAGGTGTCTTGTTCTCTGATATGGCAGAATAAAAGGCAGTTAAGGTACATAGGCAAGCATGGAAAGAGAAGGTTGGCTCTCTGATATGGAAATCTTCAGGGTGGTCATCACTAACATAGATGCTCTTTTTATTACAATGAAATGATAAAAAAGTACCTACCATGCACAGTCTTGCATGAAAACCAAAAAGAATAAAAACATACATGAATGTTTCAATCTGAAGGTGGCTATTTGGTACAGCCAAGAACATATAGTCAAGAACACCATCATCTGTGATAAAGAAAGAACATCTACATTAGTGATGACCACCCTGAAGAATTCCCTGTTTAGCTCTGTACCCCATTTTTAATTAGATTACTTGGTATGTTGGTGTCTAATTTCTTGAGTTTATTATATATTCTGGATATTAGCCCTCAGTCAGATATAAGGGTAGTGAAGATCTTTTCCCAGTCTGTAGGCTGTCGTTTTGTTCTATTGACACTGTCCTATGCTTTACATAATCTTTTCAGTTGCATAGTGATTTTGGATCTTAGAGCTTGAGCTGTTGGTTTTCTGTTCAGGAAGTTGTCTCCTATGCCAATAAGGTCAAAGCTCTTCCCACTTTTTCTTGCAACAGATTAAATGTTGCAATGTGTCTTGCTTTATGTTGAGGTGTTTGATCCACTTGGACTTTTCTTTTGTTCAGGGTGATAAGTGTGGGTCTATTTGCATTCTCTATATGCAAATATCCAGTTAAACCAGCACCATTTGTTAAAGATGCTATATTTTATCCATTGTGTGGATGGGTGTCTGTAGGTGTGTGGGTCTATTCCAGGTCTTTGACTTGATTTCATTAATCCAACAGTCTGTTTCTATGCTGGTACCATGCCATTTTTACTGCTGTTGTTCTACAGCACAGCTTGAGATTAGGGATAGAGACACCTCCAGATATTTTTTTTATTTTTATATTAATTACAGTTTATTCATTTTGTATCCTAGCTGTAGTCTTCTCCATTATTTCCTCCCAATCCCTCTCTCCCTCTTTCATTCCCTCCCATGCCCCTCTCCAAGTCCACTGATAGGGGAGGTCCTCCTCCCATTCCATTTGATCCTAGCCTATCAGGTCTCATCAGGACTGGCTGCATTATCCTTCTTTTTGGTATGGTAAGGCTGTCCCCCACCCCCAGTCACAGGGAAGTGATCAAAGAGTCAGCCACTGAGTTTATGCCAGAGACAGTCCCTGTTCTTCTTACTAGGGAACCCACTTAGATACTGAGCTGCCGTGGAATACATCTGAGCAGGGGTTCTAGGTTATATCCATGAATGGTCCTTGGTTGCAGTATCAGTCTCAGAAAAGACCCCTGTGCTCAGATTTTTGGTTCTATTGCTCTCCTTGTTGAGCTCCTGTCTCCTCCAGGTCTTAATATGTCCCCCCTCTTTCATAAGATTCCCTACACTCTGCCCAAAGTTTGGTTATGATTCTCAGCATTTGCTTTGATACACTGCTAGGCAGATTCTTTGCGAGGCCCTCTGTGGTAGGCTTCTGTCCATACAATCTTTTATTGTAAAGGATTGTTTTAGCTATTCTGGGGTTTTGTTTTTCCATATGAAATTGAGAATGTAAACTTGTACAACCACTTTAGATATCAATCTGTCGTTTTCTCCTAAAATTAGGAATAGTGCTACCTCAAGATCCAGCTGGGCACTCCTGGACATATGTCCAAAAAGTGCTCAACTATGCAACAAGGACATTTGCTCAACTATGTTCACAGCAGGTTTATTCATAATAGCCAAAATCTGGAAACAACCTAGATGTCTCTCACCTGAAGAATGAATACAGAAATTGTGGTACATTTACACAATGGAACACTACTCAGCTATTAAAAATAAGGAAATCATGAAAATTGCAGGCAAATGGATGGAACTAGGAAAGATCCTTAGTGAGATAACACAGAAGCAGAAAGACACACATGGTATCTACTCACTTATAAGTGGATATTAGTTGTATAATATAGGATAAACATACTGAAATCTACACCTAAACAAGCTAAACAACGAGGACCTGAGGGAGGATGTTTATTCCCATTCAATAGGGCAAACAAGATAGACACTAGAAGTAGCAGTAGGAAGGGGAAAAAATAGGAGCCTACAACAGATGTTCTCTCAAAGAATATCTCCACCCGGCAGTGGATCAAAGGTGATGCTGAGACTCACAGCCAAACATAGTGCCAAAGCATAGGAAGTCTTATAGAAAGGAAGGGATGAAAGGACCTGGAGGGTTGGGAGTTCCATAAGAAGACCCACAAAGCCAAAAATTAAGGTCAAGGGTCCCTGCAGAGACTGATGAACCAATGAAGAACCATGCATGGAGAAGACCTAAACCCTCTGTTCAGTTGTAGCTGTCTCCAAGTAAGTCTCATAGTAAGAGGAACAGGGGCAGTCTTTGACATAGACTCAGTTGCCTGCTCTTTGATCACTTCGGTCTGGAAGGTGGTCCTATCAGGCCACAGAGAAAGATGATCCTGGCAGTCCTGATGAGACTTGATAGGCTATGGTCAGACTGTAGGGGAAGAGGACCTCCTCTTTTCAGTGGACTAGGGAAAATGGATGGGGTGGGGGGAAGAGAGAGGGATGGAGGGATGGTGGGCCTGGGAGGAGAGGAGGAATGGGACTACAGTAGAGATTTAAGGTGAATAAATTATAAAAAAAACAATAAAATAAAAATTAGAAAAATAACCTGGAAGCAATTAAAATATTGAAAAGAAATTCAAAATTATTCCTATTACTGGCAATGCACAGAACTGATGACTCAGTTATGGTTTAAACCAAAGATGAATTTGGATTGCAAATAGTGTGGATAGATAACAATGCTTCATGTTTTCCAGTCTGAGCCCCTTGAAATCATGTGAGGTGGCAGCAGAAGAGACATTAATGGACCCTGAGAGGTCTGGAACACTGTGGCTGGATCAGGAGAACCTGGCAGAGCAGAGATTGAGAGAATGTCTAACCAATGTGTGGCCCATTTCTTTCCAATATGTATCCCCTTGATCTCCTCTAGTTTTCTTATTGCTCTGGTTAGAACTTCAAGCACTATATGGATCAGAAATGGAAAGACTGAGAAGCCTTGTCTTGTCCCTTGTTTCAGTGGAATTTCTTTAAGTTTCTCTCTATTTAACTTGATGTTTCCTATTGGCTTGCAGTATATTGCCTCTATTGTGTTTATGTATGTGCCTTGTATCCCTGATCTTTTAGCATGAAGATGTGTTGGATTTTGTCAAATAATTCTTCAGCATCTAATGAGATGATCGTGTGTTTGTTTCTTTCAATTTGTTTATGTGGTGGATAACATAGGTAGATGTTCATATGTTTAAACACTCATACATAGTTAACATTACAAATTACTTGATTATACCGGATGGTATTTTTCATGTGTTCTTGGATTCAATTAGCAAGTGTTTTATTGAGTACTTTTGCCTCAATATTCATAAGAAAAATTGGTCTGAAATTCTCTGTCTTTGTTGGCTCTTTGTGTGGCTTATGTATCATGGTGACTGTGGCCTCATAGAATGAGTTTAACAATGTTCTTTTTCTATTTTGTGGAATTGTTTGAGGAGTATTGAATTAGCTCATTTTTGAAAGTCTGGTAGATTCTGTGCTGAAACCATTTGCCCCTGGTCTTTTTCTATGTATTTGGATTTAATTCCATACGTTATGACAAACGTCACTGTCAACTATTGCCTAGAGATATGCAGAACACGTTAGTCACATGAAGCATCCTTGCATCCCCAGTGTTGGAAAGAAACTTCTTATTCTAATTGTGAATTTTCATATTTTGTACATGAGGAGGGTCTCCTAAGTTCAGTTGGTAGCAGGAAGAATAGCCTGTTGATACTAAAAATGAAATGTCTGCTTCAAGGTACCCATAAGTCTGGCAGATGCTAATAGAGATGAACTGTGAGATGGTTACTGAATTGCTATGTGGTGAGTGAAGGACCCAACAAACAGACATAGAGTGGTGATGAGCAGAAAGCAGGACACACACTGTTCATTATCTGATCCAGATTCTAAGGTAGGCTGAATAATAATCTGATCTTCTAGGCCAATCTCCCCTGTGTACTTATAAAATAGCAGAAGTAGAGAAATATAGCCAAAGCAGGTGTTCTTTTTTAATTTAATGCAGCTTTTTATACCCCAGTCTCTTATTTTCTTACTTCTACAAAATGAAAGGTTGCTTGTTGTAAATAAGATTAATATTTACTAATAATTATCTTTTAGTAATGCTGCTGTTAGTCCTAAACAGCTGTATAACCAAATCATCACACAGAGACCATGATTTGTATAATTAACCTAGAACATAATGCTGGGCAATATTTACTCCATTCTAAACCTCCAAGCCCTCATAGCTTCCTAGCATTTAGATTTCCCACATTATACATGCTTTTAGTGATATCTTAGGTCCAGCCCATCACCACGTAGCTCCAAGATCTACACAAAAGACCCAACAAAGACAGAGAATTTCAGACCAATTTTTCTTATGAATATTGATGCAAAAGTACTCAATTAAATACTTGCTAATCCAGTCCTCCAGCTCTGCTCTCCTAGCTCTCTCTCTCCCCCCTTCTCCACCCACTCATTTCCTGCCCTCTGGCTCCTCCCCTCTTTCCTGTCCTCTGGCTCATCCCAGCTCAACATTGTGTCTAGTTACTTTATTTTGGCCTGTTTACACAAGACTTGAGACAGGATGCTTAGAATGAGTATCACAATGCAATATCCAGATTGAAACTAGAGAGTTGGGGGCGGGAATCAGCATTTGAATGAACATGGGTAAGGTGTATACATTTTAAAAGAACATTATACCAACAGTTGCTTATGCAAACTCATCTGTTTCTTTCCTGGCTCTCTCAGACTCTACAGATAATAGATTCAGAATCAGAGAGAGGCCCTGATGGCACAGGAACTTGAGGGAATGGCTTGCCCTAAGTATTATCCAGGCAAGCTGATACAGGATGCAGGTAATAGAAATTTCCACAGGAGGCTTCAGCAGACTCGGACTTATTGCAGTGTCCATGAGCACAAAATCAACTCAGCTTCAGCCATAACTGAAATCACAGGGAGACCTCATTATGGCCAAGAAGAGTTGTCTAGCAATACCTGATATAATGAATCTAGTGTCATCTGGGTAGAGTGGCACACAACTGTAATCTGAGCACTAGGGGAGGAAGATGAAAGAAGATCTCTGTAAGTTTGAGGCCATCCTAGTATACAAAGTGAGTCCAGCACAGCCAAGGCTGTATAGAGAAACCTTGTCTCAAAAGAAAAAAAAAAATCTAGTGTTACCTTAACATATGAGCACAAGAAATTCCAGAGAAATTGTCCCAGGAAATAACCAGAGAATACTTTGCATTTGAAATCAATTGTCCTTATCTAGTCAATTTATGCTTATGAACTAGAAAGTTCTATCTTACTACTAAAACCTTTAATTTTTTTTATTTCTATAGTTTAATACTAGAATTAAGGTACCAATAAAGAACAGAATACATTAGTATGTTATTTTAATTAACATTATTTTTACTTTTATTATTAATTTAAAAAATCTCTTCGAAACACTCAGTCATTACTTCATTTGGATGTAGGTCCATGATTTCAACTCTACATCAACCAGTCCTTACATCTAGGATTTATTAATAAGTTGCCAAATCAGAGCCTGGCATAGAGTTCTTTGAGTTGACAGTGTTAAAATCACAGGTATAAGTACAAGATCTATTCTCCAGAAGCACTGAGAATGGCAAATGCCATGTTCTATCTCTTTATCTAATGCCCTAACATCGATCATTGGGGATGTTTCCTCCAGTAGCTGTGATAACTGTCTAGACTTGCCAAACAGCTAAGTGTCTTGTGATATATATTTTAATTACTGTCATCACTGCGATTTTAGTTAGGGTTTCTATTGCACCATGACCAAAAGCAAGTTGGGAAAGAAAGGACTTCTTTCTTCATACAAGGCTCAGTCTATCACTGATTGAAGTCAGGATAGGAATGCAAGACATGAACCGGGAGGGAGAAAGTTATGCAGAGACCATGGAGGAGTGCTGCTTACTGCCTTTCCCAGAATCCTTTCCTGTAAACATCAGCACCAACTCCTCAGAGTGGCACCACCACACCCACAGTGATCTGGGCCTTTTAATCTCAATCAGCAGCCAATAAAAAGCCCCACAATTGCCCATGTGCCAAGCAGATAGAGGAATTTCTCAACTGAGATTCATTTCCCCAGATAATCCCAGCCTGTGTCAAATTGACAACAACTCAACAAACACAACTGGGTTCCCTGAAATATGTCTTTAACTTTGCGGTGATATAATGTTGTATTCTTGTCAGCTGTGCTAATTTATCTTGAATTTATTGAAAAACAACTTCACTATTTTGATGATAGGTAAACTGCAGTGTTTCCCACCCTTATGTGAAAAGCAAAAACTGATCATCTACAGATTCTGGAAGTGGTGCTATTAAACAATAAGATTTTATTCTTCACACAGTGATTTTAATTTTCTTCAAAGACAGGGTAAAACAGTTTACAGAAGTTTCAATTTTTTTTTCTTATATCTTTCTTGTTTAGCTGTCTTGTCTGTATGTCATAAAAACCTTGTTTTTTGTTTATTTGTTTGTTTGTTTGTTTTTGTTAAGTGCAGGGAGTTACTGAGCTCTATCTTAAACTTAACCTCTGCCAGCACCTGCCTGAGTAAAGGATCAACTATATGCTCTATTTCTTTAAGAATCAAAGCCCTGCATGGTCTCTTCCTTGAGAATTGGATTTTTATCATTCAAACACAACATTTCTTTCTTTTCTTTCCTCACTCCAAGCCCTCCTCTACATGTATGTCCTTAAATATAAACATTTACTCCATATAATGTTACTTTTTCTTTTTATATGTTATCATGGCTGAGATTTTGGCGCTTGGCAACCAACTGGTGTGCTCTTGGGAAGACAATCTATCAAACTCCCAACATTCCTCCATGACCTGCTGTTGTTTGTGTAGGTTGGGGCCTTGTGAGATTTTTCTGTTCAGCGTGGCATACTCATTGGTGTCACTTGTGTTCTAATCAGGTCTGGGCAATCATGCTGGTGAGACTTTTTGGGTGTAGCTTCTGATATTAGTAGAAGACACAATCTGATCTTCTGGCTCTTACACTCTTCCCACTCCCCCTTTTTTGCAATGATTTGTGAGCCTTTCAAATGAGAGTGTTTTGTAGACATACCCTGAAATATTGTCCAGTTTTTCTGTGATAAAATGTACATGATTAGATCCTTTTTATGTTACTCAACTTCATACCATCAAGATTTCCCAAATAAGCATGTATGTAAAAGACATTCTGAAATGCAGAATTAAACATTTCTTGGTGAGCTATACTTCTTTTTTATGCATGTCTCGCCTGAATGCCCCATCTCCCCTGGAGACTATCACAGCCTATTTCACATATTTGCATAAAAATTGCTAAAAAAAATTTTGTTTTCATTTCAACAGGTATTTATAGTAATATTTCTAAATACATTTCAGTAACTAATAGTGTACATTCACTGTTCTTTTTTCTTTCTAAAACTCAGTAGGATTTATCATTTTCCCTATCAGTACTAAAAAAAAAAATCAGCTAGGATTCTACTAAACATTCAGTGAAATATGTTCACTATATCGGTCTATTCAATGAGAACACAGTTTTGTGTGTGACATTAGGTGTTGAATTAATATGTTGAATCCATAGGTGTTTAAGGATCCATCTCATCACAGCTGAACCTATTCAGTTTTTCTATTAAATTTTGTAATATTTGCTTTGACATGTGGCTATGCACTGTGCATATGTTCATGATCTCAGTTAATAATAAAGATACCTGCAGAGTCAACCTACGCATATATGATTTGGAACATTCAATTAGAAAATCATGTCAGATGAAGAAGTAAGGTAAAAACAGGAGTCAAATACAGCCACCTGGAGGGGCCTCTTGGGTTTCTGATTGACCATGTGTGCCTAGAAGGTAGGAGCCTCAAGATGCACAGTTAGTTCAGTAGAAACAAACTTATAAATTTAATCCAACATATAAATACACTGAAAGACAGAACAAAACAAAAAACCCACATGATCATCTCATTATGTTGCAGAAAGGATGCTTTACAAAATCCAATATCTATTCTTAATAAAAATCCTGGAGAAAGTAGAGATACAAGGGGTTTATCTCAGTATAGTAAGGGCATTGTATAGCAAATACACAGCTAACATCACCCTAATGATGAGAATGGGAGAGAGAGCTAATACTAAGTGACATTAGAAAGATCATATGGAAACTCACTGTACTAGAAGCTTTATATATTTTAAAATATATAAACAGATGTAATACATTCAGTAGAATTATTGGGTAAACATGCTTCTGAATTTCAGAGAATTACATTAAAGACAAGTAACATTTTTTTAAAACTATTCATTTATTGAAAAGAGACACCATGACCACAGCAACTCTTCTAAAAAAAACATTTAATTGTGGCTGGCTTACACCTACAGAGACATACTTTCCTCTGGCACCTAGTCCCTTGGGACTACACAGACACTCTCAGAACCAAACTATCTCCCTCACCCTGTCCCTTTGTGTTAAACACCAATACTTGAGGCACACAATCCTGGGAACTTTTTTTTCTATTATTTTTAATTTTTTCCTTATCAGTTACATTTTATTAACTCTGTATCCCAACAGTATCCCGATCCCTCATTTTCTCCCAGTCCCTCCTTCCCTCATCTCCACTGTGCTCCTGGGAACTTTTTAGCCATACTAGTTGGGAATAAAGTGAGTAATCTACCTTCCTTCCTGTTTTTCAGTGTAATTCACCTATCTCACCCCAGCCTAGTAGACAACCAATTGAAGAGGCCTACCTCTCTATCTAACTCAACTCAATGCAGAATCCATAGATTCTCTTTGCAGATTCTGCTTCCTCCTTTATGTGGACTCTCTTAGTCCCCCCTTTCATGCTAGCCGATACTCATTCATTTATGTCATCCTCTAATACCTAAAAACAGACACTTCCTAGTTCCCCAGTGGTTATATCTAGCACAGACTCAGAAACACTCTCTTCTGGGCAATCCATACCTACCACACCCTCCTAAAAATCTAGAGAAAACAGCAGAAACCAAGGAATAAAACATCTACGCAGCAAACAAAATTCTAGTTATTAAGACTCAACATCTAGAATTGTAGTCATCCCAAACCCAGATGCTTAAACACACCAGCATAAAAACACAACCAAATAACAGCCAGCACAATATGGATCCACAAGAACTTAGAGACACTGCCACAGTGTCTGAAAATGCAACATAACTGAAACTGAAGACAAGTACTACAAATATCTATAATTAATATGTTCAAGAACCTTGAAAAGATATAAATAAAACCATTGATGACATCTACATAAACTCAAAACAAAACAAAAATAAATACAGTGAAATACAATGAAGAAAACAAATTATTGAAGGTCAAAATAGAATCTCTAAAGAAAGCCCAAACCAAGGTAAAACTGGAAATGAAAAATCTAGGTAGTCAAACAAAAGGTTCAGAGGTAAGCCTTAGCAACAGAGTATAAAAAGTGGAAAAATGAGTCTCAGGCATTGAAGGCAAGATAGAAGAAATGGATACCTGCATTTATAAAATGTTAAATCTATAAGCAGTCACAAACCCATGAATTATAAGCCATCATGCAGACCAAATAGTAAAAAGAGGAAGAAGAAAGCCAGAACAAAGGCATAAAATTATTTTCAACAAAATCATAGAAGAAAATTTTTCTAACCTAAAGAAGGAGGTGCCTCTGAAGATGTAAGAACCATGAAGAAAACTAAATATACTAGATGAAAAACATAATTCCTCATTCCACATAACATCAAAGCACTAACTGTATAGAGCAAAAAAATATTAAAAGCTAAAAGTTAAAATCACCAAATAACATGTAAAGCTGGACTCATTAGAAAACCACCTGTCTTCTCAATGAAAGGGTGAGGACATGTTACACAGTCTCTGAGACCACAGATGCCATACCGAAGTATTAAATCAAGAAAATTTTTCAAAAGCAATAGTTGGAGAAAATTAGGCATCCCATAACAATTATACAAATTGTCATGACAAATTTATAAAGTATGTCTCTACAAATCCAAAGGTTCTAGGGAGAAAACATCAATCAGAAGAGGTTATTCACACTCAGGAACACAGTAATAAATTCAGGCCAGTCAATCAAAAGATAGAGGAAAAACACACACCAGAACAACAAAAATAGAAAGAACAAAAGCTACAAATTAATATTTCTCAACATCAATGGTCTCAATTATCCATTAAAATTACAAAGGCTAACAGAAAGGATTTAAAACCAGGATCCATTCTTCGGTTACATCCCAAAAACATAACTTAAAATGAGCAATTGATATCACCTCAGAGTAAAGGGACTGAAAAAGAGATTCCAAGCAAGCAAACAAAAGAAGCAGGCAGGTGTGGCAATTTTAGCATCAAACAAAATAGAATCCAAACCAAAACTAATCAGAAAAGATGGGAGAAATACTACATATTTATCAAAAAAAGAATCTACCAAGAGAATATTTTAGTTCTCAATATTTATGTGCAAAACCGAATGGCACCCAAGTTTATACAGAAAGCCCTACTATGGCTTAAATCACAAATATACTCTCACTTGTGATAGTGGATGACTTTAATACCCCATTATCACCAGTAGACAGTCCATTCATACAAAAATTAAGTAGGCAAATGCTGGAGCTAATTTATGTCATAAACCTATGAATCTATCAGATCTTTACAGAACATTTCATACTATTACAAAAGGATATTCCTTCTTCTTACCTACTTATTGGTCTTTCTCGAATATTTACCGTATACTTGGACATAAAGTAAGTCTCAAAAGATACAAAAATTTTGAAGTAAAACCCCTCATCTTATGTGAACACAGTTTAACCATGTGTTAAAATTAGATATAAAAAACATCAGGAACAACAGAAAGTTGACAAACTCACAAAAATTGAATAACTCATTACTGAATGAAAAATGAGTCATGATAGAAATTAGGAAACAAGTTAATTTTTTTCACATTAAATATAAATGAAAACAAAATATGGCCTAACTTAGAGGCAGTTCTAAGATGCAAGTTCATAGCACTAAGGGCCCACATCAACAACTGAAGAGCTCTCATATTAGTAAAACTGTACACATGAAAGTTCTAAGAAATAAAAAAGAATCTTTTAAAGGATTAGATGACAAAGCATAATGAAACTCCACGCTTAAAGGGGTAAAATGGAAACATACTGACAAGGAAATAAACAGAATACAAAGAGTCAATGAAATGAATTGAGAACTCAATGAGAAAAATCAATAAGATTCTTAAAACTTTAGCTCAATTAACTAAAAGGTGGAGAGAGAAGATTCAAAATAATAAAATTAGAGATATGACCTAGGCCCCCCACACAGATGTAGCTGTTGGACAGCTTGGTGTCATATGGATTCCGTAAAAGGAGAATAGGGTTTGACTCTGACATACACTCTGTTGCCTGTTTCTGATCACTTTCCCCTGGCGGAGGTGCCTTGCCAGGCCACAGGGGAAGAGGATGCACTCAGTCCTGACATGACTTGATAGGCAGGAGTGGGTCAATGTGTGGGGGTCCCCCTCTCTGAGGAGGAGGGGATGAGAAATAGGGAAAACAGGGAGGAAGAGTGGCACCAGGAGGAGAGAAAGAAGGGAGCTACAACTGGGGTAAATAATAAAAAAAAAAAAATTAGAGATGAAAAGGGGGACTTAACAACAGACAATGAGAAAATGTAAAGAATATACTTTAAAAATTTGCACTTCAAATTGGAAACCTAGGAGGAGCCAAGATGGCGGCGCCGGGAGAGCACCTTGTATAAGAAGCAGGACAGCACTCTCCGTGCAGCGACCAGGAGACTGAACTCTGGGCCCCGAAACCACAGCGGTCGTGTTTCCCAGGTGAGGGGAGGCTCCCACGGCCTGGGAATCGGTCGGGTCCACTCTCGGCTGCCCAGCCAGAACCCGGAAGAGTCCCTGGGTGACACGGACTTTGGGTCCTGGGCTGGAGCCGCCAGCCTGCCTGTCCCCATCAGTTCCACAGGCTGATCCGTGGGCACAAGGGTGCCTGAGGCTGGAAGTCCCAGTCGCGGGGGGAACCCACGGGGAAGCAAGGTTGCGGGTCTGATCGCGGGTCACCCAGTCTTTCCCCGGAATATCGCTAGGACGGCGGTTGCCCGCCGCCATCACAGCTGAGCTCCTGCGGCGAGCGGAGAGCTGCGCACTCAGCTCAGCGGTACAGACAAGCTGCGCGCTCCAGTACAACAGGGACTGGGAACCCCTGTCCGGAGAGGACCCCACAGAAAAGGAAGAAACCGTGCTGCTGGGGTCACCTAGGGAAAGCCTAGCAGACTGCAGATGGCAAACAGGCTAGTACGCCCAGCCATCACAGATCTGGGCCCAAACAGGGAGCACAGAGTGATTGGAAACTCAGCTCCTGCAGACTAGCAGGTAGGCGCACGCTCCGCCAACCCAGAGGCCTGCTTTGTACCAACTACTCCTTACAGACAGAACTGTGTGCCCCAAGACACCAGAGCAGTACTCACCCGCCACAAATTACCTCTTGAGTTCTGGGGCACAGAGCCCCAACCTCAGACCTACAAAAGACCGGGAACCCTGAGATCAACGCCCAGATACTGCTCCAAGGGGCAACCAGTTATCCCTAACAAAACTGACCAAACCACGGGACACACAGGATACAGCAGCTGATCACTAAATTTACAACAAGAAACCCAGAAGAAGGGCAGCTGTCTCCAGGACTTCTCCCGGTGAGAGGAGAGCCCTCTTGACTAATCAGGACCACAGTTACCACCCAGGTCTCTATGTCTGAGGTGAGCTGTAACAACTCCTGAAAACACCGGACACCCAGAAACTATACCCAAAAAGCTGGGAAGGCTTCCTTCAGGAAAAACCATCTTCCTGCCAAAGGGATTCTCTCCACTACAAGAGTCCAGGAACAACCAGAAACTAAATTCAAACAACTAAGAGAGCCCAATGGGTAGAGGACAGCGTAAAAGTTCAACCAACAAAA
>REGO01000053.1:290126-326910 GCA_010120015.1 Rhombomys opimus
GGCTAAGAGTTTGTCTATCTTGTTGTTTTTCTCAAAGAACCAGCTTTTTGTTTCATTGATTCTTTGACTAGTTTTATTTGTTTCTAATTGATTGATTTCAGCCCTGAGTTTGATTATTTCCAGCCATCTGCTCCTCTTGGGTGTATCTGCTTCTTTTTTTTTCTAGGATTTTCAGTTGGGCCATTAAGTTGTTTGTATGTGATGTTATGAATTTCTTCTTGCAGGCACTTAGTGCTACAAATTTTCCTCTGAGCACTGCTTTCAAGGTGTCCCATAAATTTGGGTATGTTGTGCCTTCATTTTCATTGAATTCTAGGAAATCTTTAATTTCTTTCTTTATTTCTTCCTTAACCCAGCTGTCATTGACTAACAAGTTGTTCAGTTTCCATGTGTGTGTCGGCTGTTTGTTATTTCTGTTGTTGTCGAAGACCAGCTTTAGTCCATGGTGGTCAGATAGAATACAAGGGATTGTTTAAATCTTTTTGCATCTGTTGAGGCTTGCTTTATGACCAACTATATGGTCTATTTTGGAGAAGGTTCCATGAGGTGCTGAAAAGAAGGTATACTCTTTTGAGTTTGGATGAAAAGATCTGTAGACGTCTATTAGGTCCATTTGATTTAGGGACTCTGTAAGTGTTTTTATTTCCCTATTTGTTTTCTGTCTAGTTGATCTGTCCCTTGGTGAGAGCGGAGTGTTTAAGTCTCCCATTAAGGTATTAGGATCAATGTGTGATTTAAGCTTTAATATTGTTTCATTTAAGAATGTAGGTGCTCTTGTATTTGGGGCATAGATGTTCAAAATTGTGATGTCCTCTTGCTGGATTTTTCCTTTGATGAGAATGTAGTGGCCCAACTTATCTTTTTTTATTAATTTGGGTTGAAAGTCTATTTTATTAGATATTAGGATGGCTACTCCAGCTTGTTTTCTGGAACCATTTGCTTGAAAATCATTTTTCCAGCCCTTTACTCTGATGTAGTGTTTATCTTAGTTGCATAGTTGTGTTTCTTGGGTGCAACAGAATGTTGGATCCTGTTTCCGCAACCATTCTGTTAGTCTGTGTCTTTTTATTGGGGAGTTGAGTCCGTTGATGTTGATAGACACTAGTGACCAACAATTGTTACTTTCTTTTAATGTGGGGTTCGTGGTGTTGCTGAGTTTCATTGCTTGTATTCCTTCGGTTTTGTTTTTGTTGTTGTTGTTGTTGTTGTTGTGTATTTATCTATACCCTCTGTTTCCTTAAATGTAGTTTTCTCTGGGTTGGAGTTTCCCTTGTAGTAACTTCTGTAGAGCTGGGTTACTATGTAGATATTGTTTAAATTTGGTTTTGTCATGGAATATTTTGAATTCTCCGTCTATGTTGATTGAAGGTTTTGCTGTGTACAGTAGTCTGGGTTGGAATCTGTGGTCCCGTAAGGACTGTATGATTTCTGTCCAGGCACTTCTGGCTTTCATAGTTTCTGTTGAGAAATCTGGTGTGATTCTGATAGGTCTACCTTCCTATGTTACTTGGCCTTTTTCCCTTGCTGTTTTTAGAATTTTTTTTTGTTCTGTAGCTTCAGTGTTTTGAATATGATGTGACGTAAAGAATTTCTTTTCTGGTCCAGTCTACTTGGTGTTCTGTAGGCCTCTTGTATGTTTATGGACATCTCTTTCTTTAAGTTGGGAAAATTTTCTTCTATAATTTCCTTAAAAATATTTTCCGGATCTTTGAGCCTTTTTCTTCTACTCCTATTATTCTTAGGTTTTGTCTTTTCATGTTGTCCTTGATTTCTTGGATGTTTTGTGTTTGGAACTTTTCTGATTTTATTTTTTCTTTAAGAGACGTGTCAATTTAAGCAAGCGTATCTTCGGCTCCTGAGATTCTTTCTTCCATCTCTTGTATTCTGTTGGTGATGATTATCTTTGTAGTTCCTTATCTTTTCTCTATGTTCTCCAGCCCCAGGTTATTCTCTATTTGTGTTTTCTTTATTGATTCTAATTCTGTTTTCATGTCTTGCACATTTCCTTCATCTGTTTGAATGCGGAGTCCTGTTTTTCAATGATGGCTTCTATTTTTTTGTCCGTTTCCTCTCTGTATATCACTAATTGTGCCTCTACTTCTTTGGCTATAATTGCATGTATTTCTATGAGAGATTTGTTTGTTTCGTCTTTATTTGCCTTCATTTGTGTGGACATTTCTTTGAGAGCTTTGTTCATTTCTTCTTTGTTTGCCTCAATTTTCGTGGTCATTTCTCTGAGAGCTCGATTTGTTTCCTCTTTGTTCGTCTTGATTTCTTTGGCTATTTCTCTGAAGGCTTTGTTCATTTCATCTTTATGAGCCTCTAATAGCTGGAGAAACATAGTTTTGAGGTTGTTTCCTTGTGTATCTAGTGAATTGAAGTGCCCATTGGTTTGTGGGGTTGTTGGTGAGGTCATTATGTCCTGATTATTGTTGGGTGTGTTCTTACGTCTGCCTCTAGCCATCTGGTTATTTATAACCCTCACTGTTTGTTCCTTGAGTTTGTAGTTTGGGCTATGATCATCTCTTTCTGTTTTCTGGACTGTTTTTTCAGGAAGATGAGAGAGGTTCACTGGTTTGGGAGTGTGCGTTGTGGTTTCAGTTTTCCTAAGTAAGGAATGTGACACTGGCGCTATTCACAAGCGCTTTTAGTGGGCACAGTGTGCATGCACGGATTCTCTGACTATTGCAGTGGCCTGCAGGCCACTATTATGCAGTTCTGTCTGATCCAGGGATTGTTTGCCTGGATAACACTGGTGGACCCACAAGGCAGAGGCTTCAACGTTGGGGTCACTATCCCAAGAATCCCTATGATGCCCACACTAGGGGTGTGGGTGGCAGGGATCTCGTCTGGTTGCTTCTGTGGAGAGGGCCTGGGTCTGGGGCAAACTCTTTCTAGAAGGCTCACTCACTCTCTTGCAGGACCAGTTGGAATGCACAGGGGTTCCTCTTGCTCTCTACTCTCTGATTTGGTCCTGCTGTGGGAAATGCGCGGGTAGGCTAACAGTCAGCTCTGTGACACTGTGGCCACAGGACTCAGTGTCTACCTTTCCTGGGTGCTGCCTCTCTGT
Organism: Rhombomys opimus; assembly: GCA_010120015.1. Classification (NCBI taxonomy): domain Eukaryota; kingdom Metazoa; phylum Chordata; class Mammalia; order Rodentia; family Muridae; genus Rhombomys; species Rhombomys opimus. The sequence continues at coordinate 293,197 of REGO01000053.1, forward strand.
CCTTTCCCTCTGCCAGGAGGGATTATGTTGACTGGTCCTGGGGTAGCAAGGGAAAGAGTTAGGTTGAGTGTTCTCAATCCCAGATCCCAGGCCCAGATCTCTCTGCCAGAAGCAGCCTGGCGGTAGAACCTATGTTTGCTGATCCTGAGAGAGTACCAGGTAGGGTTGAGTGTCCTCAGATCCAGAGCTTGGGTTTCTCTGCCAGGGGCTGCTGGGTGAGCTGGAGAGGGGGTGCCTTGTCCTGTGGCAGGCTGCCTCTCTGTCCTTCCCCTCTGACCTTCCCCTCTGCTAGGGCAAGCTTATGGCGGTGCTCTCAGGGGAGTGCCAGAAGGGTTGGGACTTCTCAGTCCCGATCCTGAGCCCAGGTTTCTCTGCCAGGGGTCAGGTGGCCACCAGTGATAAAATTTGGTGCTAGACCTTATTGCGCTGGACCCAGGAGAGTCTCAGGATGTGTTGAATGACCACAGTCCCAGATCCCAAGCTGCAGTTTGTTTGCTAGGAGCAGCCGGCAGCACTGGGGTCCTGGCCCTGTGCACCTCTTTATCCTTCCGCATTTGGGGGAGTGCCCAAAAGGATTGGGTTTTCTCAGCCCCGATCTCGGGTTGGGGTACAGATAATGTGGTCTGTGGCAGATTCTGCTGGCCGCCTCCTGCCTCCTCCCAAGAGGGAGTAGGGATTTTGAGCTGGGCGCACAGCCGCTCTCCACGCATGGTGGGAGCTCAGTTGTGGTGGTGGCGGGTACCTGCGGTCAGCGAGACCTTCCAGGGAAAGACTGGGTGATTCGTGATCAGTCTTGCAACTTTCCTTCCCCATGGGGTTTTCTTGTGACTGGGACTCCCAGTCTCTGGCACCCTGATGCCCACCAATGAGCCTGGGAAAGTGATCGTGACACACAGGCGTGTGGCTCCAGCCCGGAGACCCAAAGCCCGCATTACCCGGGATCTCTTCCGGGTTCTGGCTGTGTGGCCCGAGAGTGGACCCGACCGATTCCCATGCCATGGGAGCCTCCCCTCACCTGGGAAACACAATCGCTGTAGTTTTAGGGCCCAGAGTTCAGTCTCCTGGTCGTTGCACGGAGAGTGTTGTCCCACTTCTCAGACACAGTGTTTTCCTGGCGCCGCCATCTTGGCTCCCCCACCAAATTTTTATATAGAACACCAACAGCATATGTGCTAATACCAAATACCATTAGAAGATGAATACATAAAAATAAAAAGTTATCTCTAAAACAAGGGAAACAGCAAAGTAAACAACCCACAGACAGGGAGAAAAACCTTTATGAGCTGTAATTCAGCAGGACCTAATCTTCAAGAGTTTACAATGACTTGTAGACATTAAATAGCAGCACAATCAAACCCCCTGTGAGCAAGTAAACAAAGGAGATGCATAGACACTTTGAGAAACAGAAACACAGATCAACAATAACTATTTCTTAAAATGTTCAGTATCCCTAGTCATTGGGGAAATTCAATGTAAAACTGCTTTCCAATACCACCTCACCCAGTCAGCATGGCTGCATAAACAAGTCTGACAGTGAATGTTCATGGGAATGTGGAGAGAAGGGAACACTTACTCACTTTAGAGTACATAAATTAATTCAGACATTGTAGAAAAAGCTTAGGGATTTGGCAAAAAAGAAAAAGAAAAAAAGAAATAGAACTGCGATGCTACCCAGGTCTTTCACTCCTGCACAAACACTCAGAGAACTTCATACTCTAGTATAAAGATATTTGCGTCCCATGTTCATTTCAGCTTAATTAACTATAGCAAAAAACTGGCACCAATGTAGTTGTTCATCAATACATGAGTGGATTGTGAAATTCTGGTACACACACACACACACACACACACACACACACAAGTTCTATTTAGTTTAAAATGCAAGAAAATGGGTGGACAAAGAATACAATATTAAAAAAGTCACATCCTAATCTTTTTTTTTCATATACAATGTTTAGCCAATAATATCTGAGTTTACATAACAAACCTGCATTTGGGTACAGTGTAACATGAAGAAAGGCTGTATGGAAGGGTAGGTGGGAGGACTGATTGCAAATAGTGGACATGAGTTATGAAACAGGACATATGGATAGATGTTTTTCTAGCTCTAATTCTGTCATAGAAATTTTGGTTTGGGTGATGGTTAAGTATATAAAATACATTTGGTATTGAAAATGTGAAATCTAATGTGAAACTCCAGAACTTTGTTTCAAGATGCCTATTCTGACTGTACAGAATTTTCTTGAGTTTTTATTATATCAAAGAAAGAAACAAGCTGCTTTTCACCCACGAGCAATTCATTTCTATGAGCAGGTATGTAGAGCTCTGTGGTCTTTTCTTTTGTTATTTAGGTTGATGCCACCCCGAAAGAGGTACATTTGTGTGATCGAGCTTCTTCTATAGATATTTATGTGGATTTCCTAACAATTGGAGGGTATAATTTTTTTGTTGTTGTTTTTTGACCATAGACAGTCAATATTTGTTTGTTAGTTTTTGAGACAGGGTTTCTCTGTGTACCCCTGACTGTCCTGGATTTCACTTGTAAAGCAGGCTGCTCTCAGACTCAGAGATCTGACTGCTCTGACTTTTTGCCTCTGGGATTAAGGGCATGAGCCACCATGCCCTGCAAGGGGAAGTTCCTATTACTCTTTCTTGTATTCCTACAGTGAGGAACTAGGTAGAGTTGAGTGCATCTTTCCTAAACATGCAGAAGACTCTTGTAGTTTCTGGGCTTGTGGCTGGACTCTGCAGATCTTCATTTTCATCCCTCATTTGTATACCATTTGCTAACTTTCTCTGCCTCATTGGAAGCTCTAGTAATGACTGTCCCTACTAAGAGCCTGGCTGAGAAAGTGACCCCACCTCAGACAGGTTTCCCTAGCAAAGAGCCCTTCATAGTCCCGAATGCCACAAGAATTCTGCAGACCATCTTTTAGCATACATTTACCACACATTTGGGTTTCTCAGGAGTAGGCCATTCTGGGTAGGGCCTTCATCTCTATAGTGCTATCTCTCTAAAATGATTTCTACCACTGCTGGAAAGTACATTGCAAATGTTCTTAAGCTCCCTCTCTTTAACCTTGTCTAATGCTCTCTGTAGTGGAACTTGCTTGACAGTCATAGTTCTCCACTCAGCCAATATCTGGTTTTAGAGTATTTCCTCCCTTACAGACTATTCCTTTCCTTCTCTACCCCTGTCTCCTCCTTTATTCTCTGCAGCTCTACTCTGTCTTCTCCTAAACTACAATACCTTCTCACAGTTGCCCACATCACAGGAGAGCTGCCTTACAAGCCATCTGGTTTATTCCCCTAGAGGCTCCAGTAGTGTATGCATATCATCTGCCTCCATACCACAAACACCTTGTCAGCGATATGCATGTCCAACATGGAACAAAGTAAAAAAACATTACATATATATATGTATATGCACTGAAATGTTTCCACAATATTTTTAATGTAATCATTAAAGTGAATCTTCAGTACTAACCAAACCAGGGTTCTACTGCCAGTGCATGATGTCCTGTGAGAGTTCATCTAAATCCCAACTAGGCTGCGGAGTCATCTTCGATGCATCCTTTGCTCTTTTCACACAGAAAGTACTTCTCTATACATTCTTGTTCCATCTTCATGCTGATCCTAATATGACCTTTCTCCTCATTCTTTGTGGTAATGATTTTAGCAGAAGATGTGTTTTCACGTAACTAATGACATGTATTAGCTAAACAATTCCACTCTTTACATTATTGCCTCAATTTACCGTAAGTGCATTCCTTTCTCATTTTTGGAGGAACTCATTATCTCTATCAGAGGGATGGGAGAGATGTTAGAAAGGGGGAAATATATAAGATGATGTTTAATAACCCAGAAATGAAAAATTACAAGAAACTGAAAAATTGTAAAGGGAAAAAGGGGTGGCTGAGTAGCCCAGATAGCCTAGGCAGTTGTTTTCATTTTGTTAGTAAACTAGACCAGAGGACAAGTGAAAGTCTACTCAATTTTGCTTATGAAATAGGTTTCCTTTCTCACTGTCAATTATTTCTCAAATGTGATGTGCTTGAGTATAATCACTACTTTTCTTTCTGATGTGAATTTAGATATTCTAGATAATTTTATAGATATAATTCTTAACATAGTAGGATTTGTTTTTTTCTTTGGCTATTTCACTGGGAATTCTTTCTCAACTTTCATTATTGCAGTACCATGTATTTCTGAGCTTTACAGATAGAAGACAGTTCATGGGATGAAAAAGTCTATTATATTTTCATGCCCAGTGTATGTAGACATTAAGATTTCATTATCAACCATGGTCGAGTCTTTTAGAGGGTTGGATAACTCATGCTCGGTCCTCATTAGAATATGATCTTCTCATAGAAATAGTCACTTGCATGTAGCACTATTGTTTTCCTGGAAGAAGGAGACAGGAAGTTGGGGACATAAAACCTCATGTTAATGTATTAGTGACATAAGTAAGAGTCAAAGCCAGTGGTCTTTTAAAATTTACAACTTCTTGAAACAGAGGCTTCAGCCTTATGTTACCTTTTCCATATTACAGATATATTGGTCAATATAGAGTTAGTGATGTCATAATGAAGGTAAAAATGAAAATATGCAAGTGACTCTTGGTCAGAGATGATGGTAAATACCTGCACATGTAAGGAAGTATCTGACCCAAAATGTCAGTAGTAGTGCCCTCTAAAATTCATTTTTCAACCATTTCCACTCCATGGATTGACACAAATGTGTAAAGAAATCAGTTATCCATATGATGGTGGGGGGAGTCTAATCTGGAGGTGAATTTAGAGGAAATTATGGCCTAACAACATTAGCAGTACTTTTAAAGGAGACATGAAATGTCAAGAATCCTTTAAACAAACGATTTCACACCTGGTGCTTTGGGGAGTTTTTGTCTCACTTCCTCCGTAGTTCACATCACTGTGTCTATAGCCACTATCATAGGATTGACAGTAGTAGTCAGCCTCATCCTCAGCCTGCACGTTACTGATGGTCAGAGAGGCTGAGTTGGAGGATCTATCAATGGAGCCAGAGAACCGATCAGGAATCCCGGATGGTCTGTTGTTATCCCTGTAGATCACAGTAGTGGGGGATCTTCCCTCGTGCTGCTGGTACCAGTGCACATAATAGCTTCCAATGTTACCACTGCTGCGCTTGCAGGAGATGGTAACTGTGCTTCCTGGAGACCCTGACACAGAGTTTGGCTGAGTCAGTTGAAACTGGCCCCATGACCCTATAAGAACAAAATAATAAAAGTCAGTAAGAACAAGGCAACCCCATTCACAGACATGCCTGTTCATCAAACATCCCAAGCAAGAGGCAGTTACTCTCCCAGAACTCCTTCAGTCAACTCACCTGCTAAGTGATAAAGGAAGACAAGGAGTAGTGGAGCCAGAGTCATGGTGAAAACACTCAGACTTGGCTTCCTGAGTTCAGTGGACAAGCTATAGCTCAACACCCCTTCTTATCTATCTCTGGGATTCTAGTTGCATGCTGGCTGTATGCAAATACCCCTCTTCCAGTTATATTCAAGCCCCTCCTTTTATTTCAGACTGAGTCTGACTGATAGATGGAGAGACTGCTTATGAAGAAGGTGTGGGCTTCACCAAAAGGCAGGACAAAAAACCTGAAAATGAACAGAAAACAGGAGAGGAGTAGGGAGCATTACCATGACTCCCAATGCAACCATGTCTTGTTACCTAGTACGTGACTACTAGGGTCCTAACTGCCAACAGTGAGACCATTTGAGAACTCACATAGCCACTCTCTAGAGTCTGAGTGGAACATAAATTGTCCCATAATATAATTCTGTCAATGTTAACTAAAGCAGTGGGTAACCCAGTTTAATTTTGCAGAGAGAATCAGTGCCTGGTTTGAGAAGAGCTATCATCTTTTACTTTAAAAGTCCTATGGTTATAATTGTGGCCATTTCTAGGTAAGAATTTATTAGAGGAATGTATTTAAGAGTTTATCTCAGCAGTTAAGAGTTCTTGCTGTTCCTGCAGAAAATGTGAATTTGATTTTCAGCACCCATGTCAGACAGTTAAGAACCTCCTCTGATTATAGCTCTAGGATTGGATGTCTTATTTTGGCCTCCTCAGATATCCAGACTCATTTGTTTGCACACACACACTTTTTAAAATAATTCTTTAAAAATAAACAAGAATAAAGAGCAGCTTTAATATAACTGCCAAATATTGGGAAAGGTATCTATGGTAGCCATGCAAGATTTGGGAGAAAAAAAAATTCTTTGTACATGGCACTCATTAAACTGAAAGATTGCTTTACAAAAATGTATAATTAAAATACGATGAATTTTTCATTTCTAAAATGTGAATAGATTAAAACTTTATTTCATTTTGCAGTTATAAACATTTCATCACTTTTGTTTTTACACACTAAACAAAAATCCAGATTAGCTTCTGATTAAATACATTTTGTGCATACAAAAATTGATGATGAGTGCTACAGACTAAGTCTCAAATGAAGACTATATAATGAAAGTGTGTAAAAGTACAAAATTCCAAAATATACAATAAATTCTGAAAAAAATGAGAAACATAATCACATAAAAATATCACTTACACTTACATATGTTATAGATGAAGAAAATTCATCAATTTTAAATCTGATAATGAGTATGCAAAACGTTACACTTAGTAGCCAGAATTGGATCCTGGAAACATCTCTGTGGTATACCTCCAGGCCATCTATGAAACAACCAAACAACATGGGGCAGAAAATAAGCCCTCTTTGTAAATAGCTAAGCAGGAACCGGAAAGAAATGTAAAATGGTTTGAAAGCATATTGAAGAATAAGTCACAGCAGAAGGAGTCCACATAATGTCAAAGCAATAAGAAGTACATTGCTGTCTACTTCTTCAGCGGTACTAGAAATTAGGCCATGATTCGTCTTTAAAAGACCATGTTCGTGTGTGCTACCATGGTAGACTTAAGTGGCATTCAGTATCATGGCAGGGTGTTCAGAAATTGCACATTTTCCTCATATTTTGCAGATACATGGTTCTGAAAACTCAAAAGTTATACACCAGTTGGCACTTCAGACCCATGAGCCAGATCTTGTAATTCTTCTCTTTCTGAAAATTTGTGATGCCGTGCTATAAAGAACACAAAACTATATTCTGGTCCCTTCTAATGGTTACAATGAATAACGATCAGGTTAATGTAGGAAATAGTTGGTAATAATTTGAGTAAAACGTTTTCTTTGTTCACTAGTGAGGTAGACTTGTAATATAATGTCATGCCAGTGAGGTCTGGTTTTAAATTCAATAATTATTTTAAGAAAGAAAATTAAGTTGCTTCATATATGTGTTATATTATAAGTTGTGTGCAGACATCAAATATATGACTGATGCAAGCACACACACACAGTCAATATATACACTAACTGCCATCTGCCACAGATTAAGTTGGAAGAAACAGTGAAAATAAAGAAGCTGAATTTGTCATCTAGCATTCTAAGAAAATCCCTTTTCTAACAGTTGAAAATTTGTAGCATTAGAAGGATGAAACAATGGAAAAGAAACTATCAGACTGTATGTGTTGAGATTAGGTTATTAAAATGTAAAATATTTAATTTTCTATGCTAAGTAGGAACTGTCCAAGAAGTTATGAAATTTTTTGTTACTAGGAATATTTTCCTGAACAATGACTCCATCCATATGAACAAGGAAGTAAAAATCAGAGTTGTGAGTTTACTTTTCATGTGGGCAATGGGACCTAGGAGCAGGGAGGTTCACAGACTAGCTCTTGGGTAAGAGTCCTCAATGGCATCACTACCTGTGCAAATGTGGGGAAGGAAGTAGTGATTTCTGAATGAGTTGTTCTTGTCAGCAGCTTTGTCTTCTCAAGTGCAGTCCATCACTGCCCCCTAATGGGCATGGGCATTTGGATGAGAAGTGCGAGCAGCAGCATGGTGGTCAAACTGTTTCTTCCAGGGAAGGAATTGTAGCTGGGCTAAAGAAACATGGGTAGCAAGGAAAGCAAAACCAACAGGCTTCCTGAAATGGCTTCTTCTTGTTCCTAGAAAACTCTTGAAGGAGAAATAGATAAAAAGTACAGGAAGCAGGGAGTATTAACACAGAACTAATATGGACAAGGGGAGGGATACAGAGCCCTATAAATTACCCAAGCCAACATCTAGTATCTGTGCAACAGACTCATGTCTTTTCTCATTCTGAATGAATAATGCTGCTTCTCCACTACTTGGCCTTCTGTATCTCCCAGTCATTCAGATTTTGCTTCGAGGCAGAAAATAAACTTGCCAATTCCCTAATCTTTCCAACACCACAGTTACATTTCTTGGGTTCTCTCCTCTAGGATTAGACATGACCTTTTCTGAAGCTAATATGCCTAACTGAAAATCACAGAAAAGAACTTGGAATTAAGCCATGGCCCAAGAGGCACTCAAAGATCAAATTCAACATAAGTGAGACTTCTCCATGAGTACATGGCTCACAGATATGGCAGTTTCCTGTTCCCAGAAGACTCTGTGAGGAGAAACTGCATTGAAAGCATAATTCTGCTGTCTAGACAGGACAAATATGGGAAAAAGCAGTACCCTGGATCCCTATAAAATACCCAACCGGCATATGTTTAACAGACCTCCAGCCTCAGGCTACTCTCTTCCTGAATGTTCAATGCTGTTAAATTTCCTTTTGTTGTAGCTAGGAATATGTCCTTGCCAGGCATTTGATACTTTGTCTTTGACAGGAAATGGACTCGAAAATCCTATAGACAAATATCACACCTGTGTTAAAGGAATGGCAACTAAAAGGAAACTAGTTTATTGCTCTGTGATTAGATGGCCAGATGGTGACATGCTGCTTAACAATTCAGATTCCTTATGTCACATGCCTGAGGACATATGGCCAGTTAATCTGTCATCTATTTATCTCAAAGAAAGTATCATTTAATACAGTGGTTCTCAACTGGTGGGTCGTATATCAGATATTTGGCATATCAGATATTTACATTATGATTCATACCAGTAGCAACAAAATAATTTTATAATCACCACAACATGAGGTACCATATTAAAGGGTCACAGGCTTAGGAAGAATGAGAACCTGCCGGGATAGACAGATTTATCATTGAATATTATAATGGCTGATAACAGAAAATCTTCAGGGTGGTCATCACTGTATTAGATGCTCTTTTTATCACAATGAAATTATTAAACAAAGTACCTATCATGCACCTTCTTGCATAAAAAAAAACAGAAAGAATGAAAGCATATGTGAATGTTTGCATCTGAATGTGGATATGGGGAATAGTCAAGAACATACAGTCAGAGCCAGCATCATCTGTGTTTATGAAGTGATATCTGTCTCCCTCTTGTCCACAAAACTGGAAACAGATGTGAAAAACACAAATATTTTGACAGGTGGAAACAAAAGAAAATGATACAAGAATATTTTTCTTTTATTGAAAACATTTTTATATAATATATTCTAATTACAGTTAACTTTCCCCCAACGCCTCCCATTTTCTCCTCAATTCCCTTCCCTTCTGTATCCATACCCTTCCTCTCTCTCATTAGAAAGCAAATACTGACCTAAGAAATGATAATTAAATAAAAAGAAAATATAATTATATTTAAAAAATATAGAACAGGAAAAAGCAACCAAATAAGAAAAAAATCCAATGAAGAAGTAGAAGAAATGTATATAGATGAAGAAATACAATCATTAACATTTACAGAAATCCCAATAAGGAGCTCTTCCCATGGAAACCAGAGCTACCATTATCATGCAGCAATGAAAATACAACATGGAATAGAAAATCAAAGAAATCAAAAAGGAAAACTGTCTACTGGGCCTATCAACGGGAGAATACTGGCTGTGGGCAAAACATGGAGATGACAGAGCTTCCAGAACGCGGTTACTAGGGAGTCAGATTTGATCTGGGTTTGGGCAAACAGGGTGTAGACAGAACAGGAACCTGATTCCAGCCTTCACAGACTGGGGAAACTGTATGTCATTCTAACTCTTGATATTTAATGCAGGAATAATTCTATCACCTTGGGGATGAGTCGATCCAGAGGTTTCTATGACAGGAATTACATGAGAGCAGTGTTAGAGAGAGGCTGTCTGCTAAGTGGCTGTATCTCCAGAAGATACATTGTGAAGGCAGCTAGTCCTCACAGCTTAGCAGAGGGAACCTGCAAACAGAATGAGAATAAATGCAATAAGACCAGAGTAGACGTTCCCATGGATTGCTTGTTCAGGGGGGCCATGTCAGTAGAAAGTGAGATGCACATGTCTGCCTTTTACTTGAGGGAAGAGCAGGAGGAAGGGCAAACCCAGACCCCAGCATGAGGGACACTGATCCTGACTGTGCTGTGGGGCGGCCCTGCTCAGGTCTAATTGTATCCAAAACTCATGCCAGATCCAGAACCTTTCCTCCAAATGTGTGTTCATCCATGTTTCTTTCCCTCTGCTCGTCCCACAGCCACAGTGCTGATGCTCAGCTTACACACACCTAACGGGGTGGAATTTGATCTATGCTGTAAGGAATTTGATCTATGCTGGCTTCATTAATCTCAGGAAGCAGTGACTGCTGAGCAAGGTGAAGGCCTGCTTAAGGAAATTGTCCAAGCTGGAGAACATGCAGCTAGTGATTTTTTCAGTTAAATTTTTATTTTTTTACTTTTATTACATTTCATTCACTTTGTATCCCAGCTAGAGGCCCCTCTCTCATTCCCTCGAAATCCCACCCTCCCTCCCTCATCTCTCCCTGCCCCTTTCCAAGTCCCCTGATAGGGGAGAACCTCCTCCTCTTCCATATAACCCTAGCTTATCAGGTCTCATCAAGACTGGCTGCAATGTCCTTCTCTATGGCCTAGCTAGGCTGCTCCCCTTAGCTGTACAGATTTTAGTAGGTTTATTCTATATTATATGTATGGTATCCACTTATAAGTGAGCATATACCATAGCAGCTTTATTCGTAATAGCCAGAACCTAGAAACAACCCAGATGTTCCTCAATGGAGGAATGGATACACAAATTGTGGTACATTCACTCACTGGAATACTACTCAGCAATTAAAAACAAGGAAATTATGAAATTTGCAGGCAAATGGTGGGTTCTAGAGAAGATCATCCTGAGTGAGGTATCCCAGAAGCAGAAAGCAGCTAGTGATTTTTAATCAGTGAGCAAATGCTGTCTCTTCTATGCCAAAGATCCCTTAAGTAAATCATCCTTACTGATTTACTAAAATCACAGAGTGCCTGACAGTGCCACCTGCTGGTTACAAGGCACACAGTCACCTTGGCCAAGAGGCTGTTCATTTTGCATGCAGCTCACCAAATCTTTGCCTCTCTGCTGAAATATCTACAGTATAATTTCTAAGTTGTGTGATTCTGATATGCAGTGTGTAATTATGTAACTTCTCACACCGAGATTGCACTTCTATGTTGATCCCTTTCTGCTGTGAATTATGTAAACATGAGCTGTAAATGGCCTCCCACCATCTGGTCCTCAGCCCTCAGAGCAGTTACACTGTGAGAGGAAGATCCGAGGAGGCCCTATGCTCTGTGCTGTGGATTTTCCCCTGGGAGGAAGCAGCTGTGGTAACACTGTTGCCCGTCAGTTAGCGACTTTATAGGGTTCAGTGAATTTGAACACGTGAGGTTGCTGAAGACTTCTGAGGAATGTCACAGCTTTCTCTGGCGGCTTCATTAATCTCAGGATTTGAGGTCTCATTCATTGAACTACTGTCAACTTATTTTTATCACATAGCCCTATATTTATCTCCTAAGGTGAGTCATATAAATACCACTTTCACTTCTTTAATCATTTTTGTTTATATGTATTATTCTCAGTTTTGAGAAATTATAATTTTTCATAGATTGCTTTCAATGTTCTGTAGATTTAACCTCATCTAAGTGTTTTGAAAGGATACCAATAATGTTTTGTTTTAATTTCAAATATGAAAGAGTAATATTTTTGAATTTTTCAATCACTTTACATCCTGGTTGTAGCCCCATCCCTACTCCCCTCACAGCCTCACCCTCTCTCCCTTGCCTCTCCCCCACCCCTTTCCTATCCACCCCAGCTAGTTGCATCAGTACTGAGCATGTCCTCTTCCCCTGTTGGCAAGGCAGTCTTGGCATGGAAAAGTGATCAAAAAAAGCTGGCAAGTGAATCCCTTCCAGTGCAGACACACATTCCTTACCAGAGGACCCACATGAAGCCTAAGACTGCATTTTTGTAGGGGGCCTAGATCCGGTCTTTAATTGATGATTCAGTCTCAGCAAACCCATCTGGGCTCTGGTTGGTTTCCTTTGATGGTCTTCTCGTGGAACTCCTGTAATTTCTGGGTCCTTTTCTCTTTCCTACCACTCTCCCCAAGACTCCCTAAACATCACCCAATGATCGGTTGAGTCTGAGCATCTGTTTTGACCTGTTGCTGTGTCATGCCTCTCAGAGGACAACTCTTACAAGCTGCTGTCTGCAAGCCTAGCAGATTATCATTTATGGTGTCAGGGGTTGGCAATCTCTGATAGTGTGGGTGTTTGGTTGTGCCAGGCATTAGTTGGGCATTCCTTCAATCTCTGTTTGTCTTTATCCCTGCACATCTTGTAGACAGGGTAAATTTTGGGTCAAAGTTTTTGTAGGTGGGTTGAGGTTCCCCTGCCTTTACTAGAAGACTGATCTAAGTTAGAGGGTGTTTTTGTCACCCTATGGTTTCTCCTACTAGGAGTCTCTGCTTGAGTCCCCCTCATAGTCTTCCAAGAGCCACCCTTGCCTTAGCTTGTCACAGAGAAACTACCACCTTCAGTTTCTCTTTTCTCTACAGGCCTTCTGTCCTCTCACCCTTTCTCCACTTGGATCTGATCTCCACCCTCTTCTCCCGCTTCTACCTTGTTCCCTCTTTTCAGTCATTACCTCTGTCCATTCTATCCCAATTCTAAGTGAGATTTATGCATCCTCTCTTGGATCCTCCTTGGTACTTTCTTCTTTAGGTTTGTGCCTCACAGTATGCTTATCCTGTACTGTATGGCTAAAATCCATTTATAAGTGATTACATACCACTTGTGTCTTTCTGGGTCTGGGTCACCTCATTCGGAATGATCTTCTCTACTTCTATCCATTTGCCTAAAAATTTCATGATTTCTTTGTTAGTAATAGCTGAATAGTATTCCATTACATAAATGTGCCACAATTTCTTTATCCATTTATCGTGTGAAGGATATCTAGGTTGTTTCCAGAATCTGACTATTGTGAATAAAGCTGCTATGAACAAGTTGAGCAAGTCTCCTTGTATGATGGAGCGTCTTATGCATATATACCGAGGAGAAGTTTGGTTGGTCTTGAGGTAAAGATAGTCCCAATTTTCTGAGAAAACACCATATGTTTTGTATTTGTTTTCTATTTTGTATTTGTTTTCTATTTTCTCTTTTTAAATATTTTTAAATCTTCATTTTTTCATACCATATTCTATATATTCAAATTCCTTTTGAATTTGTTTTTTTTTTATTTTTGACAACTTATTTGCTTTGTATTCCATGTGTAGCCCCTTCCCTCATCCTATCCCAATCCTGCCCTACCATCCTCTTCTCCCATGCCCCTCCCCCAGTCCACTGATAGGAGAGATTCTCCTCCCCTTCCATCTGACCCTAGCCTATCAGGTCTCATCAGAACTGGCTACACTGTTTTCCTTTGTAACTTATGTAACTTCCCAGGTCAGACCTGGGAAATCTGACCTCCACCAGGAGGAGGTGATCAAAGAGACAGCCACTGAGTTCATGTCTGAAACAGTCCGTGTTCCCCATTACTAGGGAACCCACTTGGAGACTGGGCTGCCATGGGCTATATTGGTGCAGGGATTGTAGGTCCTCTCAATACATGGTCTTTGGTTGGAGTATCAGTCTCAGGAAAGACCCCTTGCCCAGAATTTTTGGTTCTCTTGCTCTCCTTGTAGAACTCCAGACCCTTCCAGGTCTTTCTATCTCCCCCTTTTTTCATAAGATTCCCTGCACTCTCCTCAAAGTTTGGCTATGATATCAGCATCTGCTTTAATACCTCGCTGGGTAAGAATCTTTCAGAGGCCCTCTGTGGTAGGCTCCTGTCCTGTTCCCTGTTTTCTCCCTCTTCCGATATCCATCCCCTTTGCCTTTCTGCATGAGGATTGATCATCTTACCCAGGGTCCTCCTTCTTGCTTAGCTTCTTTAGGTGTACAGATTTTAGTATGTGTATCCTATATTATATGTCTAATAACCACATATAAGTGAGTATATACATGTGTGTCTTTCATCCTCACTCAGGACGATCTTTTCTAGATCCCATCATTTGCCTACAAATTTCATGATTTCCTTGTTTTTAATAGCTGAGTAGTATTTCATTGTGTGAATGTACCACAATTTCTGTATCTATTGCTCTGTTGAGGGAGATCTGGGTTGTTTCCAGGTTCTGGCTATAACAAATAAAACTGCTACGAACATAGTTGAGCAAATGCTCTTGTTGTATACTTGGGCATATTTTGGAGATACGACTAGAAGTGGTATAGCTGGGCCTAGGGCTCTACTCACACTCGCTGGAGTATGCAGAAAGTGCAGGGCACCATGGTTCAACCATAATTTGGGATAGTATTTAGTTTTCCTCTATCAGCTGAGATTTGATTTGTTTTCTAACATGTCATCAGTTTTGGAAAAAAAAATTCCACGAGCTGCTGATAAGACTGTTAATTGTTTAGTTTTCTAGTAAATGCTGTGTAGATATCTGTTGGTTTTGTTATGTCCAGATTGAAAAAACCCCAAAGACCACCAGGATGCAAGAACAAAGAGCCTTTATTTAGGGCTTAAGCTCACACTTCACACTGTCCAACACAGTGGATTAGGGAAGGAGCCCTGAGTAGCTGCATAAGTAGGTTTTTATAGTGGTTTGAGCAAGGAACAGGACTTTCCAACTTGTGGTTACATGATCGGTTTGCATTTAGCAGAAGCAAGCTTGTCATAAATTGATTGGTTGGTGCAGATCTAGGGAATGAGAGGCAAGGACTTCATGTACTGTCCAAGTTACAAGGTGTTCCCAGGTAACAAAGAGTGCTTAGCGACTTTTCAAGGTGATTACTAAGTTATTGTTTCTGATTTTTCAGGGAGGTTACTGAGTTATTAAATCTCATTTCCATGTTCTGAGGAATAGAAATATGATCTAAGCAACTGTGGGAATATGAGTAGGAAATGGAAACTCAGTCTGACAGTACCTTATATACCCTGTCATGGCAGCACAGCTGCTGCTGCACAGATGCTTGTGCCCTTCAGTTTCTTTTGATTTGTAATGTCGTTTAACCTAATTCTTCTCTTTTTAAGATTTTTCAGATGACCTTTCTATTGGGAAAGGTGAGCTACTGAGGTTACCTAGTAACATTGTATTGGGGCTAACATATGGACTTACATCTTGTAGTATTTCGTTTATGAAAATGAGTAAAGTGTATTTGGTATGTATTTCTTCTGACAAATACTATTTTGTCACTTATAAGACTATTGATGCCCACTTGTTTTTTAGATCCATTTGCTTGAAATATATTTTTCCTTCCTCTTACCCAAAGGTGGTATCAATTATTGATTGAATGTGCCTCTTGAAGCCAGCTAAAAGACTTATCTAACCATGTTCTTTTCTTTTTCTGTTTTGTTTGTTTGTTTGTTTGTTTTGTTTTCTGTTTGTCTGTTTTTCAAGACAGGGTTTCTCTGTGTATGCTTGGCCGTTCTAAACTCACATTTTAAACCAGGCTGCCCTTGAACTCACAGCTATTTGCTTCAGCCTCCCTTGGTCTTATTCTGTTTTCTCATCTAATCTGCTAGTTTGTGTCATTTACTAGAAAATTGAAACAATTAATATTCAGTTTTTGACAGGTGTATGTATACCAATCCTTTGCCCATTGCTTATTATATATTTTTCTTAGAGCTCCTTTCATTATCTGTTCCAGCTTTGTTTGTTTCCTGTGACCTTGGGTGACTTCCTGTGACCTCATGAGTGTTCATGCTTCCAGTCAGACTGAAGTAGAGCTGTCTTAGTGGTCCTAACTTCTTTTAATCTGTTTTGGTTATACAAGGCATTTGCTTCTCCCTCTATTTTAATATATAGTTTTTCTGTATATAATAAAATAGATTATCAGTTATCATCTTTTCTAACCAATGATATATCTCTCCAGGTTTTTTAGGCTTTAAAATTTTTTGTCAGACAGTTATGGGATTATTTGAGTTTGCTTGCTTTTCAGTTATTTTGTCTTTCTTACTTACAGTTTCAGTAGCCTTTCTTTATCTTTGTCCTTACTATTTTAGATTTAATGTGTTGCTGAAACCTGTGTGTCTTGGTCCTTGGAAACCTACCTAGGTATGGCAAGGTTGTAACAAAAGAACCAACACAGGGACACACATATGATGATCTTGACATCAAGTGGAGTTCCTCAGCGTTAACACATAGAGCCTCAGTGTATTCGTTAGGTACAGCATGGGGGAAGCTTAGCTGGTCTAAGTAAGACATCTTGGGGTGTGGACACCCAGAAGGAAAAGCCACAGATTTTAATTGTTTGCACACACTAACCAATCATCTTTAAAGTGTCATCCTTGGACTCCTAAGGAAAACTTTGGATGCCCCTTGTGCCTGGTCCATATGAGTAATGCCTTTGTGACTTTACCATGAACTAATTAGTCTTAGAGTTTAAAAAAAAAAAGCCATGGTCATGTCAAATACGCATTCCCACAAGATTCTTGCTCAACACAGTTCTTCCTCTGATCCCCATAATGTGTCGTGGTAAGTTTCTTTTCTTGTCTTATCTATTTTGTGTTTGCTGTGCTGCTTATGCTTGGGTGAGCATCTCTTCACTGTTTGGAAATTTATCTTCTATAATTTTATTCAAAAGGTACCATATACTTTTATGCCTTTCTTTTCCTGTTATCTCATAATCTGAAGGGTAGAGATATTTCTGATGTCCAGGAACTCTCCCACATTCTACTCATATTTTAAATTTGTGATTGGTGTTTTCTGAGTAATCTAATTTCTCTAACATGTCTTCATTCCCTTGATAATCTATTTACTATGTGAGCCATTCTATTTATAAGGCTTTCCATCAGGCCCAAATGGTTTTGTGTTCCAGCAGGATTTCAGTTTGGATTTACTTCTGTAATTCTATTTCTTTAGGGAATCATAGCTTTATATTTTGTATTGATATGCTTATATCATTCAGCAATTTTTGTTTTGGAACTTATATTAATGTCTTCTATGAGTTGTTCGAACATAAGTATAATATTCTTTTGAATTATTTTCCTGGAATTTATTCAGATAATTGTCATTAGGTGCCAATTTGATGGGGTGGGTTCTACAGTAATAGAGGAGATTTGTTGTCTTTGGCGTTTTGTGTTGTTTTGTTTCAGTCTTGGGACCAGCAATTCTGGAACAGTTTATTTATTGAATTCTGGCTGTCTCTCTCTTCTTAGTCAAGTCACCTTTTTTTAGTTAAAAAAATTAAAATGTTCAGAAGAAAATTATATTCCATAATCTACTGTGGAGCTGGTATGCAGTATATCCTGGTGGCATATATAGGCAACACAGGGGAAAACATGGTTTTCTTACAATCCATAGAAGCTGGAATCCTGATGGAGTTTTCCAGGATCTGGAGATGGATATGGTTCAGGAGACTGCAGAGTTTGGCCTCCTGGAGTAATATTCTTGGTACGTATTGTGGAGGGTTAGCATCTGTAACCATGTTCTCTTACTTGATGCAAGAGACAATGTGATCTAGACTTTTAATGAATTAGGATCCAGGGTAGCATAGGAAGACATTATCAGAGAAAGTCCGGCTGCAATATATTTAAAATGGGGACATGGTGGCTGGGAACATGCAGCAAATTGCAGAAAAAAAGTACACAGACCTCCTGCAGAAGCCATGTTGTCCCAGCACCTGTGGAAATGTTCCTGGCAGTGAAGACTGACATGATATTTTAAGTGGCTTTTGTGAACACACTTTCATGAACTGGTTTTATGAACTAGTTTCATTATATTGCAGTAATATAATACCAGGACATAAAGCAACTTGGGAAAGAAACAGAATGTTTCTATTCACAGTTTCAGATTACAGGCCATTATTTTGGGGAATTTACAGCAAAGAGAATTTACAGAAAAGGCACCTGGTCAGATCACACACATAGTCAAGAACTCCTTCCTTCATCATTTAATTAAGAACATTGTTCAGGCCTCCCTAATGTAGACAAACTCCACATTGAGACTTCCTGCTCAGGTGATTCTGTTAGGTGAAGTACTCCACTAAAGCTTGCCATCACATAATCGTCACAAATGTGTTGAAATAAAACATGTTATAGCTTCAGTCAGTAGCTTCTATGAGGTTCTCTACAGTTACCGAACAGACACTCTGAGCTTAGGGACATGTAGCCACGTGTTAAGAAGACAGTTAGGAGGCTGTACCAGGGGGTTTGTGTTCTACTTCCCCATCTGCTTGTGCCATTGTGGAAATGATTGCTGAACCACAGAGCACAGTAATACACAGCCTCATCCTCAGGCTGGGCCCCTGTGATGGTGAGGGCAGCCTTGTCTCCAAGCAGGGAGCCTGAGAATCGGGCAGGAACACCTGGAGCTCGGTAGCTGGTACCACCTATAAGACCCTTGTGTATGTGGTAAGGATTTTCTTGGACCCAGTTGGCATAGTTACTGGTGGTAACAGCCCCAGTACTTGAGCCACAGGTGAGTGTGACTGTCCCTCCAGGAGATGTGGTGAGTGAAGATTCCTGAGTCACAACAGCCTGGGACATGGCTCCTGTAAACAGGTGAGAAATCCAGTGGTCAGTAGCAAAGCAGACACAAAATGTGCACTGTTGTATCCCCACAGCAGCCCGGAAAGCCCTCCTGACCTGTGCAGTGAACCAGGAGTGTGATCAGAAGAGAAGTCCAGGCCATGATTCACAGTCTAGGTCTGTTCTTTTCACGATTGCTCAGTAGCAGACACTGCCATAATCTTAGTATAAGTCCTAACACAGGCGGGGAGGGGACTGTTTGTTAATGCAAATGAGTTCCTCTTCCAGGCTTATTACAAACTGTAAGGTGAAAGCTGCTGAGTTGCCACAAGTTACTGATCACATTTTAATAAGAACCAAGGCCAGAAGAATTGCTCTTCAGCTGCCTTTGCCTCTCCAGAGCCATAAGCATATGCTGGCAATGTCCTAAAAAGACATCAGCAATAAAATCGTGGTTCACCGAGACTTGCCCTGCTCAAAAGGTGGAACAATTTTACAATATGCAGGCCAGTGGAGAGGAATGAAAAAGGAGAAAGAAACAAAGTATTTAAAAAAGCTCAGAGTGTGTAAGTTAATGATGGAAAAGTGACTTGTACTTTGTTTTTTTTTTTTCATCACACTTGTCACTTCATGTAAGAAGGTGGATTGTTTAGAATAATGACTCTAAATGGGTATGGACAAAACATGGTGATGAAGGAGTCAGACTTGACTTGGGTGTAGACACTGACAGGTGCTGACCCTTTTCTCAGCTTTCAAAACATGGAGAATTGTACCTCTATCTACCTCTTGAGAGTTGATCAAGAATAATTCTATCATCTTAGGGCTGAGTGGATTCAGATGTTTCTATGAAAGGAACTATATCTGAGCAGTGGAGAGACAGAGAGGAGTGGCTTAATGCTGCGGTCTCTGTATCTCTAGAAGATATACCATGAGCCCCCAAGACATAGCAGAGGGAACCTTCAAACTGTACAAGAATCGATGCTGTAGAGACCACATAGACATTCCCACAGATTGCTGGTCCGATGCACATTCCTACCTGTGACTTGAGGAAAGAGCAGGAGGAAGGGCAAATACAGACCACAGCTTGAAGGACACTGATCCTGATGTTAGGGTGGGGAGGCCCTGCCTTGTGTTTCATTGTATTCACTCTTCATGCCAGACCCAGAACTTTTCTGTATGTGCTTGCATTCATGATCACCTCTGCTCCTCCCTAGGCCTTACTGCTGTTACTCATCTCACACACACTTAGAAGGATGGAGGTTGAATTATAACCTGGGGACCCCTCAGAAGGCAATGCCTATTGAGCAAGGTGAAGGTATGCATAAGGGAGTCAAAGTTAGAGAAAACACAGCTACTAATTCCCAATCAGTGAGCTAATAGCATGTCTTTTATGCCAAGTCTCCTTTAAGTAAATGATCCTTAGGGATTAGTTTACTGTAAACACTGACTGTCTCACAAAGGCCCCTGCTGGTTACAAGGCACACAAGGCACACAGTCACCATGGCCAAGAGGCTATGTTCATTTTGGAGCTCACCTAATCTCTGACTCAAGTGAAATATCCATAATCTAATTTATGAACTGTGTGATTCTGAAATGCTGTATGTAATTCGGTAATATCCCACAATCAAAAGGGCTCTTCCCTGTGAGCCCTGTCTGTTGTGAGTTGTGTAAACATGAGCTGAGAACCCCTTTTACCACCTGGTCCTCAGGCATCAGAGCAGTTACACTGTGAGAGACAGATCCAAAGAGGCCCTGTGCTCTGTGCTGTGGATTTACTCAAAGGAGGAAACAGCTGCTGTAACACTGTAAGGGGTCAGTGAGCAACTGTACAGAGCCCAGTGAATTTGAACCTGTGAGATTTCTAAGAATGGTCAGAGCACCCTCTTGTGGCTTTATTATTCTGGGAGATGGCAGGTTTTTTCATTTAACCATAGTTTGCTTGTTTTATTAGGCAGCCATACATTTATTTACTTTTCCTTCTTTAATTATTTTGGTTTATATGGATTTTTCTCAATTTTGAGAAAGCATTCCCATTTTTTTGTAGATTGGTTTCTATGCTCTGGGTATTTAGCCTTATCTAAGTGCTTTCGATGAAAACAAACTCATGGAAACTGACAAACTCTCTACTCAATGATCACTCAGTCAGGGAAGATATAAAGAATTTAAAGACTTTCTAGAATACAATGAAAATGAGGGCACAACATACCCAAACTAATGGAACACAATGTAAACAGTTATAAGAGGAAATCTTCATAGCACTGAGTGCCTTCATAAAGAAATTAGACAGATCTCACACTAGTGACTTAACAGAACACCTTAAAGCTCTAGAACAAAAAGAGGCACACACACCCAAGAGGAGTAGATAGCAGGAAATAATAAAACTCAGGGCTGAAATCAATAAAAGGGAAACAAAGAAAACAATACAAAGAATCAACAAAACAAAAGATGGTTCTTTGAGAAAATCAACAAGACAGACAACTCCTATCCAAACAAAGTAAAATGCAGACAGATTTTGTTAATCCAAATTAACAAAATTAGAAAGGAAAAAAGAGACATAACAACAGACTCTATGAAATTCCAAAATACCTTTAGGTCTTATTTCAAAAACCTGTACTCCAAAAATTTAGAAAATCTAAACAAAATGGACTATTTTCTTGATAGATACCATAGATCATTAAATCAAGATCAATAAACAGTTTAGTAAATCCTAAGGATGTAGAAACAATCATTGAAAGTCTCTCAACCAAAAAAAAAAAAAAAAATGCCTATTAATTTTACAAGGCCATGATTACCCAGATAACCAAACCACATAAAGACTCAACAAAGAAAAAGAATTGCAAAGCAATTTTCCTTAAAGCCCTAGGACAGATGGGGTACCACAAAATTCTGCTAGAAAAAAAAAAAAAAAAAAAGCCCTAGGACAGATGGGGTACCACAAAATTCTGCTAGACTTTCAGAGTTAGTACCAATACTCCTCAAACAATTCCATAAAACAGAAACAGAAGGAACATTGCCAAACTCATTTTATGAGGCCACAGTCACTCTGGTACCTAAACCACACAAAGACTCAAGAAAGAAATTTTCAGACCAATTTTGCTTATGAACACTGATGAAAAATACTCAAATATTCACAAACTGAATTCACAAATACATCAAAAACATCATCTACCAACATCAAAGTAGACTTATCCCAAAGATGCATGCATGGTTCAATATGCAAAAATCCATCAATGTGATCCATCATATAAACAAACTGAAAGAAAAAAACATTATTTATCATTCTATTAGATGCTGAAAAAACTTTTGACAAAATCCAACACCCCTTCATGTTTAAAGAATTGGAGAGATCTGGGGTACAAGGTGGATAACTAAACACAATAAAGGCAAAATATAGCAAGCAAGTATCAAACATCAAATTAAATGGAGACAAACATTAAGGAATTCCACTAAAATCTGGGACAAGACAAAGCTGCCCACCCTCTCCATACTTATTCAACACAGCACTTGAAGTTCTAGCTAGAGCAATAAGACAACTAAAGAAGATCAAGGAGATACAAAATAGAAAGGAAGAAGTCAAAGTATCACTACTCTCAGATGATATGATAATATACATAAGAGAACCACCAAATTCTACCTGGAATTCCTACAGCTGATAAACACCTTTAGCAAAGGAGCAGGGTACAAAATTATCTCAAACAAATCTTTGTACAAATGATAATTAGGCTTGGAAAGAAATTAGAGAAATGACACCTTTTACAATAGCTACAAATAATATAAAACATCTTGGTGTAATTCTAACCAAGCAATTGAAAGACCTGTATGTTGTACAACCACTCTGGAAAGCTATCTGGTGCTTTCTAAGACAATAAGGAATAGTGCTTCCTCAAGACCCAGCTATACCACTGCTAGGTATATACCCAAAGTTTGCTCAAGTACACAGAAGGGATACTTGCTCAACCATGTTTATAGCAGCTTTATTTGTAATAGCCAGAACCTGGAAACAACCCAGATATCCATCAACGGAGGAATGGGTACAGAAATTGTGGTATTTTTACACAATGGAATACTACTCAGCAATCAAAAAGGAGGAAATCATGAAATTTGCAGGCAAATGGTGGGATCTAGAAAAGATCATTCTGAGTGAAATATCTCAGGAGAAAGACAAACATGGTATATACTCACTTATATAGACCTATAAGATATGATAAACATAATGAAATCTATACACCTAAAAAAGATAATCAAGAGAGTGGACATGGGGAAAAAGAACAATCCTCGTTTAGAAAGACAGACGGGATGTGCATTGAACGTATGACAGAAGTCTACTGAGCGCATCTGAAAGCCTCTAACTAGCAGTGTTTTCAAAGCAAAGACTCATGACCAAACCTTTGGCAGAGTACAGGGAATCATAAGAAAGAAGGGGAGTTAGTCTGATGGGAAAAGGATAGGAGCTTCACAAGGACCAAATATATCTGGGCACAGGGTCTTTTCTGAGACTGACATTCAACCAAGGACCATGTATGGACATAACCTAGAACCTCTGCTCAGATGTAGCCCGTGGTAGCTCAGTAACCAATTGGTTTCCCAAAGTGAGGGGAACAAGGACTATCTCTAACAGGAACTCAATGACTGGTTCTTTGGCCTTTCCACCCCCCAAGGGAGGAGCAGTCCTGTTAGGCCACAGAGGAGGGCTTTGCAGCCAGTCCTGAAGATACCTGATAAAACAGGATCAGATTAATGGGGAGGAGGTCCCCCCCATCAGTGGATTTGGAAAGGGGCACGGTGGAGATGAGGGAGGGAGGGAGGGACTGGGAGGGAATGAGGGAACGGGACACAGCTGGGATACAGAGTTAATAAAATGTAACTGATAAGGAAAAAATAAAATTCAAAAAAAAAAGAAAAAATAAAAAAAAAGAAAGACCTTTATGAATACACTTCAAGTTGTTGAAGAAAGAAATTGAAGAAAATATCAAAAGAAACGTCTCCCACCTCATGGCTTGGTAGGATCAACATAGTAAAATGCACACCTTACCAAAAGCAATCTACAGATTCAATGCAATTCCCATCAAAATCCCAACACAATTCTTTACAAACCTGGAATGTTTGGTTTTACCAATAAAGAGTCTGGAGCTCAATGCTGGGTGAAAGCCTACTAGCTCAGAGAGACAGAGAAAGCAGCCAGCTGACCTTCCTATTTAGCTGACATCTGAAACGAAAAGCCCCTTCTCCTCCATGTTGTTTTAAAAACCCTTTAAACTGAATGTCCCTCTATAGAGAATAATGTTAGAAGGAATATACTTCAATATAATAAGAGCTATCTATGAAAAACCCATAGCCAGCATTACTCTTAAAGGATTAAATTCCCCATTAGCTAGGTATATCACTACTTCTTATGTACACAAAGGATTCTATTTCCTACAAAGAGAAACTTGCTCATTTTTGTTGTTGTTGTTGTTGCTACCAAAGAATTGAAATAGCCTAGATGTTCATCTGATGAATGGGTAATAAGACTGTGTTATACATACACAATGCATTTTTGTATGGCTGTAAAGAAAATTGTAATTATCAAATAGATGAAACGGGGGGAGGGAGTACAAGAAAACAAATGTCACATGTTTTCTCTCATTTGTGAATTCCAGCCTAAAATCTCTAAATTTATGTGTTCTACTTGGAATATCCATAGAAGCCAGAAAACTATAAAAAGAGAAGGAGGAGGAGGAGAAGCAAGTGTTTTGAAGGTGGATGCCCCAAGGGAGTTGGAGTAGTAGAATGTAAGTAATATGAAAGTGGAGAGGTGTAATATGGTGGATAGAAAAGTTTAAGTAGAGAGAAAGTGGGAAATAGAGGGAACCACAGGGCAGGGAATATTAAAAAAATGAAAGAACCTGAAAGAAACTTGCTACCTTATAACAAATGTTTAAACAGTGATGTATATTACAAAGTAAAAGTCTTATAATACATAGTATATATTGTAAATTAGAACAACATGTTTTGGAAAAAAATTAGATGCTTTGCAATAAAATTGAAAAAAATAGTAAGCTTCCAAATGCAATTAATAGTTGCAACTCAAATATGTTTGTCCCCCAGAAAACAGAGATTTCTCTGTGTATCTTTGCTCATAAATGGTCTACACTGCAAAAGCACAGTGTTTCTCTTTATTATGAACACATTGATTCAGTACATAGAGACACTGTGGTAATGGTAACAGGAGACTGGATAAACCAAGAAAGTGAGCAGAGTGTTGTCCCTTTCCTGCTCTCTTCCCAAAGATTCCAACCCTAGGTATTATAACTCCACAGTAATGATCAATATTTCACTGGACACTGCATTATTGAACATTTATAACAATTATTGGGCATGTATAAGAAAAATGTTGGGTTTTCAGTGTAACTAAAAACAAAACTGGTTTCATATTTTCCCACTTCAACAAATTAGATTACTTCAGACTAAGAAAATTAGATGGACCATTAATCCTGATCTTTACACATAGGCAGGCAAAGAATTCCATCCTTATATTTTCTCTTGTCCGTCTGT
The DNA here is from genome assembly GCA_010120015.1 of Rhombomys opimus. Lineage (NCBI taxonomy): Eukaryota > Metazoa > Chordata > Mammalia > Rodentia > Muridae > Rhombomys > Rhombomys opimus. The sequence goes on from REGO01000053.1 coordinate 318,515, forward strand.
TGATTCTGGCTCCAAATAACAAAGAGTAATCCATAGACACAGCATGTGTTTCCTTCGGAAAATGTCCTGACTGTGAATTCATAGGGTAACCAAGCGTCTCTGACAAAGGTCAATAGAAAGAATTCATTTATCCTCACCCAACTGCCTTCAGACTCCCCTAAACTACAAGCACTAGAAAAGCTCAGAGAACAGGTCACAGAGACAAGGGTATTTTCCCACTTCCTCATGTCCTTACAAAGTGTGACATAAAAAGTGATTGAATGACTCCATAGTGTTTGCAATTCATGTCTCCAAACAAATGAAGCCTCTGGATCTACTCTCCGTACATAAGCAGCATCTAGGCCTTTGACACTGCACTAGTGGGATGTTATGATGTCCCACTAGTCGAGCATGAATGAGATGAACTTGCCTGAAGTTTTGGGAAAAAAGAAAGTAGAAATTGAAAGAAAGGTTAATTTTTAAAAAACACTCTATAAGCTCTCTCTGAATTTAGTACTAATAAAAATGGTATTTCAAAAGGAAATATTTGTCAGGCACTGAGCTCTGTCCTTCTTTCAAGGACATCATCTAAATGAGTAGCCATGAAGACCTCCTGAGAAAATAAGCTGTGTCCTTGATTAGTGTCCTCAGACTATCTACAATGTCTTGGCCCTCTAATGTCTGTTACTGAGATTAAAATTACAAATTTATAAAAATATAAATTTATAAAAGCACTACAGCACTTAGAGATCAATAAGATCTCAGAAGTGAAATGAGGGAATCTCTCATGTCCTTTTATACAAATATAAAATAACTAAAACTGATTTCCCCAAAATGATATCTAATGAATTACTATTTGCTTTCCTCACATGCTCACATATTGCTTAAGAAGCAAAGGATGATGGGAAGTAACATTGTCCAACCATCTTTCTTTTTTTTAATTTTTTATTAATTACACTTTATTCATTTTGTATCCCCCCATAGGCCCCTCCCTCCTCCCCTCCCGATCCCACCCTCCCTCCTTTTTCTGCATGCATGCCACTCCCCAAGTCCACTGATAGGGGAGGTTCTCCTCTCCTTTCTGATCTTAGTCTATCAGTTCACATCAAAAGTGGCTGCATTGTCCTCTACTGTGGCCTGGTAAGGCTGCTCCCCCCCCCCCAGGGGGAGGTGATCAAAGAACAGGCCAGTCAGATTATGTCAGACTATCAAAGCAGATGCTGAGCCTGATTGGCAACTGTTGGGCAGAGTGAATGGAATTTTATGTAAGAAGTGGGAAATAGTAAGAGCTGGAGAGGACAAGGTCTCCACAAAGAGAGCAACAGAACAAGAAAATTTGAACACAGGGAACTTCCCAGAGACTCATACTCCAACCAAGGACTATTCATGGAGATAACCTAGAACCCCTGCAGCCCATGTAGCCCATGGCAGTCCAGTGTCCAAGTGGGTTCCAACCATCTTTCTAAATGCAATAATTGCTACACAGTCTCAAGTACCACTGGGGCTGTTCTTATAATTACCTTTACAATGGTACATTTAAAGTTATATGTATCCTAAAATTTTATATTCTCCATTCCTCAAGAGGTGATCCTTAATAAACTTGATAATCACAAGCTAAAACATGTATTTGGCTGTCTGGAAGTAGAGATAGCCATAAATTTTAATCTAGATTTCTGGGTGGGGTTTTGTTTTGTTTTGTTTTGTTTTGTTATCTCAAACTATGAGAATGAAGTTGTTCACTAACAAAGACACTTTGAAATTAATCCAAAAGAATATTCTTGAGAAATCTTAATTGGTAGAGTAGCGTTCAGCGGCTGATTAAATTGCACTTCTGGGATTGCAGTAGGAAAGGTTTTAATTTGTTTGGCAAAGGTGAGCACTCAGAGAGTTTGTTTAATTGCTGCCTTATTAAAAGAAGTTGCAAACTTTATTTTCTCCTCTTGCAACTTGTTAATTGGAGACTTAGTAATATGGTAGAATTGAAGTAACCTTATTATCACTGACTGATAAGAACTTTTTGTTGTTCTGCTGGATAATTGCTGTAGTAACAGTAAAAAAAAAAAAACACAAAAAAACACCATAATTATATAATAATAAAGTTTCTGGACAATATACCAAACTAATTATCTGATACTAGAATCAGCCTGATACTTAACAATTACAATTATATAACAAGCTTGTAATATTTAAATTCCTCCAAATTCCGCCGGTACATACATTGTTTGTCTAACTAATATTGGTAACATGCTATCCAACTGAAGATCCTACTTTATCTTGACTCTTTGCCTCAAAGAATTTCCTAGTCAACAAACATGATGCCAAAATAAGATATATTAAATCACAAATGCAAAACAATCAGATGCATTCCCAATATTGCATAATAAGTTTTCTCCCTAAAAATGTCATTTCTCTGCTATTTAGTTTGAAGCACACATTGATAAAAATAGTCTGCTTTCTGATTTGACACTTCTGGGTGTATAGAATCATTTCACACCATGACTAGAGTGGCCACAGAAGTATTTAAAGTCCTTAGAAGAGAAACTACCTTTTGTTTTTGGACTTTTTAATGGCATTCAGACTGATAATAGGCCTGCTGATAAACCACACTTTAAAATGGACAGTTATAGAATTGTGCCAAGAGACACACCTCCATTGTAACCATTCCTGCCTTTTAACCAACTAGGGACTTAGAGTTCTTACAAAACTGTCTATGGACAACTGCTACATATGGTGCTTAGACTTTGTAAAACTGTAAACAGATTAGAAAATGAAAAATTATATATTATTTAAAACTCATTCAAAATAGATACACATATTTAACATTCTGCTGTTTCAAGTCCTGTGCACTTGTTCAAGCCAAATGTCTGAATTTTATTTCAAATCTGCAAACCAGAAACCTCTCAGGATTGATCTAACTTAATATGGGAAATAATGTAATCTTATTAATTACAAAGTTTTCCCTTAGACTACAGGATATGACTCCTTAATCTCATCAGGCCAAAGTAAAGGTGACACAAGGGCCCAAAGACTCTAGGAAAGCTCTAGGTGCCTACTCCTAGGAACACCAGGACTCACACTAAAACAGGCGGTCAACTAACAGAAAAGCTCCAAAAGCAAATAAATCTGTGAACCCTGACATCTTGATTTGTTTGTTCCTATATATAAATAAAACACTGTTTTGTTTAACAAACAACCCTTTTAACTAATTGCTATTTTATTCCAAAGTATAACCTCTTCAGTCTCTATAATGTTACTTGTATTACAAGGCAATTCTTTTTCCAAAAGTGTTGAGCCAGAACCCATACCAGGCTAGCAAGACACCACCATTTTTTTTTCTTAATTCCTGATTTAAGTAAAAGTAAAAGCTATTGCTGTTCTGGTCAGGAAGTTGTCTCCTGTGCCAATGAGTTCAAGGCTCTTCCTCACATTTTCTTCTAACAGATTTAATGTGTCTGGTGTTATGTTGAGGTCTTTGATCCACTTGGACTTTAGTTTTGTGCAGGGTGATAAGTACGGATCTGCTGCATTTTTCTACATGTGGACACCCAGTCAGACCAGCACCGTTTGTTGAAGATGCTGTCTCTTTTCCATTGTATGTTTTTGGCTTCTTTGTAAAAAAAAAAATCAAGTATCCATAGGTGTGTGGGTTTATTTCTGGGTCTTCTATTTTATTCCACTGATCCACCAATTCTGTTTCTATGCCAGTACCATACAGTTTATATTACTATTGCTCTGTAGTATGGCTTGAGATCAGGAAAGGAGATACCTCCAGATGATCTGTTGTTGTACAAGATTGTTTTAGCAATTCTGGGTTTTTTTGTATTTCCATATGAAATTGAGAACACAAACAACACAGGCTCTAAAACCAAAAACCAATAAACGGGATCTCATGAAACTGAAAATCTTCTATAAAACAAAAGACACTGTAATCAGAACAAAATGACAGCCTACAAACTGGGAAAGGATCTTCACCAACTCTATATCTGACAGAGGGCTAATATCCAGAATATATAAAGAACTCAAAAATTTAAAAAGCACCAAATCAGGTAATCCAATTAAGAAATGGGTTGCAGAGCTAAACAGAGAATTCTCAATAGAGGAATATCAAATGACAGAGAAACACTTAAAGAAATGCTCAACATCCTTAGCCATCAAGGAAATGAAAATCAAAACAACCCTGAGATTTCATTTTATACCCATTAAAATGCCTAAAATCAAAGTCTCAAGTGACAATACATGCTAGAGAGGATGTGGAGAAAGGGGAACTCTCCTCCATTGCTGGTGGGAATGAAAACTTATAGAACCATTTTGGAAATCAATCTGGCCCTTTCTCAGACAATTAGGAATAGTATTACCTAAAGATCCAGCTATACCACTCCTAGGCATATATCCAAAATATGCTCAAGTATACAGCAAGGACATTTGCTCAACCATGTTCATAACAGCTTTATTCATAATAGCTAGAATCTGGAAACAACCCAGATGTCCCTCAATAGAGGAATGGATACAGAAATTATAGTACATTTACATAATGGAATACTACTCAGCAATTAAAAACAAGAAAATCGTGAAATTTGCAGGCAAATGGTTGGATCTAGAAAAGATCATCCTGAGTGAGGTATCCCAGAAGCAGAAAAACACACATGATATATACTCACTTATAAGTTGATATTAGACATTGAATATAGGATAAACATACTAAAATCTGTACACCTTAAGGAAGCTAAGCAAGATGGAGGACCCTGGGTAAGATGATCAATCCTCATTCAGAAAGGCAAACTGGATGGACATAGGAAGAGGGAGAAAACAGGGAATAGGAAAGGTGCCTACCACAGAGGGCCTCTGAAAGACTCTACCCAATAGGATACCAAAGCAGATGCTGAGACTCATAGCCAAATTTTGGGCAGAGTGCAGGGAGTCTTATGAAAGGAGGGGGAGATAGAAAGACCTGGAGGTAACAGGAGCTCCACAAGGAGAGCAAGAGAACTGAAAAATCTGGGCAAAGGGGTCTTTTGTGAGACTGATACTCCAACCAAGGACCATGCATGGAGATAACCTAGAACCCGTGCAAAGATGTAGCCCATGGCAGCTCAGTCTCCAAGTGGGTTCTCTATAGTGAAGGGAATGGGGACTGTCTCTTACATGAACTCAGTGGCTGACTCTTTGATCACCTCTCCCTTAAAGGGGAGCAGCCTTACCAGGTCACAGAGGAAGACAATGAAGCCAGTTCTCGTGAGACCTGATAGGCTAGCGTCAGAGGGAAGGGGAGGAGGATCTTCCCTCTCAGTGGACTTGGGGAGGAGCATGGGAAGAGATGATGGACAGAGGGTAGGGTTACCAGGGGATGATGGAGGTGGCTACAGCTGGGTACAAAGTGAATCAAATGTAATTAATAAAAAAATAAATTTTTAAAAAGCAAAAGCAATTAGCCTAGGCAAAACTGATATGTCAAATCAAAGCTACACTGTATATTATTCACCCAGTATGTGTGATGGCTTCCTTATACATGCAAAAGACGAGACCCCTTCTTTCTAGTCTTTTCCAGTCCATATAATCTAGATTCTCCTTCAAAGTACAAAGCCTGTTTTCTTCTTCTGGCTTTCAGAGGCCCTCTGTAGCAGGTTCCTAGGTTGTTTCCTGTTTTCTTCTTCTTCTGATGTCCATCCTCTTTGCCTTTCAGGATGGGGAATGAACATTTTAGTAAGGGTCTTCTCTTTTGCTTAGTATGTTTAGATGTACAGATTTTAAGAAAACAGGAAACAACCTCGGAACCTGCCACATAGGGCCTCTGAAAGCCTCTGCCATGCAGACAGTGAAAGCAGATGCTGAGCTTGATGGCCAACTGATGGGCAGAGTGAATGGAATTTTATGTAAAAAGTGGGAAATAGTAAGAGCTGGAGAGAACAGGAACTCCACAAGGAGAGCAACAGAACAAGAAAATTTGAACACAGGGAACTTCCCAGAGACTCATACTCCAACCAAGGACTATTCATGGAGATAACCTAGAACCCTGACAATGCAGCCACTTCTGATGAGAATTGATAGACTAAGTTCAGAAAGAAGGAGAGGAGGACCTCCCCTATCAGTGGACTTGGGGAGGGGCATGCAAGCAGAAAGGAGGGGAGGGTGGGACCGGGAGGGGAAGAGGGAGGGGCTTATGGGGGGATACAAAATGAATAAAGTGTAATTAATAATAGTTAAATAAAAAAATTAAAAAAATAAAAAAACAAAAACAAAAAACAAAGTACAAAGCCATGTGCAGTTATGTTGTTGCATATAATTGGCTAGAAGGAGAGATTAGATGCTTGGGTAAGGATCAAAGATCCAATGCCCCTTCTTAATTCCCTCTTCTACAAAGGAACATCTATAATCAGCAAGCCCAGCTATCACAATCTTTCATAATCTTTCATATCTGGTCTTATGAATATGGCAGTTATTTAGCTGACAGGAGGGTGTTGGGCAATACCACCTTGATAAAGGAAAGCTGAATCCTAACTACACATTAACATTGCCTGTATACTGTTAAACTATGCACCTTCGTTAAGCTCCCAAGTAAACATCATGGAAAACAAAAGGCTGTATTTATACAATACCAGAGTGCTATCATAGCTGTGCTCTTGGTTGTGAAGGTGTGTATGTAGCAAATACAGAGAAGAAAGATACATAGGAAAAAATCATTGAGTGTATGTTTACCACCTCCAGCAAAACTCAGCTAAGGATGTTATGATACTGAAGTTACTATTGAGAGAGTTTTACACAGAGAGTCCTTCTATCCTCTCCATGATGATCACCCCTTTTGCTGTTTTACAGTACACATCTCTAGCTCATGAGATAAGTAACAGTACATACAAAAGGTGTTGTTCCTTTATAAAACTGAATCCATTGGTTTACAGTGGACAGGAGACTTGATATTGAGTTCAGTGAGAGAGAATCTATCTTCCTTATAAGCTCTACAGATTTTTTTCTAAATGGATCTTTGTCTAGGTGAGTCGTGTTAACATTTATACATATATACACATACACGTCACAGTAATTTATGCTATATATACATAGTATATATATAATACACATACATCACAATAATTTACATTATATACATCTGAATGAATCCTACATGAGGCAATACTTGCTTGATTTTAAAGGTCATCCTATAATAGCTATAAGCTTTATAAGGTCATGGGTATCAGTCTGCATTCATGATTAAGAATGATCATCAAGCTGGCTAACAAACGCATCTGTCTTTACCAATGTCTAACAAGAGATGCTTTCTAGCTAGACCTGGGGTTAGCTAATACTTAGAAGCTTACAATTAGTTTTAGTGTGGCTGCAAATAAAGACAGACAACAAAGAACCTGGTAAGTATCCACTCTCCTCTAAGGAGATGAAGTTGTAGGATAACATAATGATTATATGAGGCAGGTTGATCTTGAATCCTTTGTGTATCAAAGCTCCAATATTCCATTTGAATATTTCCTTTGGCCCTCTTTCTCAAACTCATAATGTGAAAGTTCATGTTACATTCATCAGTCTAGATAGGAGGCAAGTATAATAGCTCTCAGGGTGAATTTCCTTTAAGGTGTGCAGTTTGGAATTAAGTACTTGAGATTTAAAGAACATAGAGTGCAGAAAGCAATAATACCTGGGAGGGAAAAAAAAAAAACAAAAAGAAAGAAAGTTGTGGCATCAGCCTGTCCTTTTCCTTAGCCCGTCTATGTCATTGTAACTGGAGAGTAAACACAAAACCAAAGAGGATCCAGGGCTTAATGTGACAGAAATAAAAGTCGGCAACCAAGGAAAGAGTCCTGAGAAGAGAGAATAGCCTATGTCATTTAGATGGGGGAAAGGGGCTTGAAGACCCTGAACAAAAAGATTAGGCATCAAGCCTCAGCATGGCCTGTATCTCAAGCCTTCCCAAAGCAGGCTGATTCTCTTTGCCTCTATCTAGACAACCACACTATACTCTGTAAAAAGATGCCCAAATTAGGTGAGTATATGGACCCAAAAAACAAAGCAAGGAAACAGTGCGGAATTCTGTGGTCTTCATGGAAGAAAGATGAAATGATATGTCTTACCACACAAATTGTTGCTTGGGGCAGGAAGCAATGTCATCTGGATCATGTTTTAAACTCCTCTCAACTTCTAAACATGCTACTGGTACAGGAATCCCTAGCACCATTTTGTCCCACTTGAGCATAGTGTGAACTGAGATCAAAACAATCCATACATCTATGTGTAGGCTAGAATTTATGATCCTTAAAAACGAACTTGTTAAAATGGTTCACTCTAATTGCTATCTTGTGTGTCATTTTACCCAGTCCAAAAGGAAAGAAGAAAGGAAAAGAAGGAAAGAAAAAGGAAAGGAAAGGAAAGGAAAGGAGAGGAGAGGAGAGGAGAGGAGAGGAGAGGAGAGGAGAGGA